>CAUYUJ010018361.1:0-41136 GCA_963575745.1 Prorocentrum cordatum | reverse complement strand
ATGCTGATGATGATGATGATGATGATGATGATGATGATGATGATGATGATGATGATGATGATGATGATGATGCTGATGATGATGATGATGATGATGATGATGATGATGATGATGGTGGTGGTCGTGGTGGTGGTGGTGGTGATGATGACGATGATGAGGAGGAGTAGGAGGAGGAGGAGCAGCAGGAGGAGCAAGCGGATGAGGAGGAGGAGGAGGAGAAGGAGGAGGAGCAGGAGCAGGAGCAGGAGGAGGAGGAGGAGGAGGAGGAGAAGGAAGAGGAGGAGGGGAGAGGAAAGACGCGGAGAAGGAGGAGGAGGCGGAGGAGAAGGAGGAAGAGGAGGAGGAGGAGGCGGAGGAGGACTATTCAGACCAACGGAGCGATGGCGGCCTGGAGGGAAGATGAGGAGGAGGAAAGGAGGCTGAGGAGGATGAGGAGGAGGAGGAGCGGAGGAGAGGAGGAACGGAGCAGGGAGCAGGAGGAAAATGGTCAGGAGGAGCAGGAGGAGAGGAGCAGGAGGAGGAGGAGGAGGAGGAGAGGAGGAGGAGGAGGAGGATGATGAGGAGCAGAGGGCGCAGGAGGGAGCACGGAGGCCGAGGAGGAGGAGGCGGAGCGAGGCGGCGGTGGGGGAGAGACGACGAGCAAGCGGGCATAGGAGAGGAGAGGGAGGAGAAGAGGAGAAGGAGGAGGAGGAGGAGAAAAACCAGGAGCAGGAGAGAAGGAGGAGAAAAACTAGGAGCAGGAGGAGGAGGAGGAGGAGGAGGAGGAGGGGGAGGAGGGAGGTGAGGAGGAGGAAGAGGAGGTAAGAGGAGGAGGAGAAGGAGGAGGAGGAGGAGCAGGAGGAGGAGGAGGATGAGGAGGAGGAGGAGGGAGGAGGAGGAGAGGAGGAGGAGGAGGAGGAGGGAAAGAAAGGAGGAGGAGGAGGAGCCCCGCATGCGGCGCCCTCACAATCCGCGTCGGCTCTCTCGCGTGTTGCTGGCAACGACATGCGGCGCCCGGTGGCCCTCCTCGGCACGGCGGCGGCGCTCCTGGCGCTGGCGCCGGCCCGGAGAGCCTTCGCGCCGCTCGGGACGCGGGAGCCGCCGGCGCGGTCGGCCCAGACGTCCGCGGCTGCGGACTCGTCCGTGGGCTCCGTCCTCGGGGGCAGCGTTGGGGGGCCCCGAAATGTGGCCCAGACATGATCGCGTCGTTGAAAAATCAGGACGGGAGGTTTGTCGGCCATTTTCGGCCTCGGGGGGGTCCTCGCTGGGCCTCTTCCAGGGACCCCGCATGGACAAGTGAGGACGTCGCATGTCTGGGGATGGCCTCCAAGACCGCCCCGAAGAGTCCAAGATGCGTCCAAGTTCGCCCAAGAAGCATCCACGACAGCCCAAGACGGCCCCAGAGGCCCCCAAGAGGCCTCCAAGACGGCCCAAGTGGCCTCCAAGATGTCCTCCTGGAGGGCCCTCAAGGAGGGGGAGGATACCAGGGGCAACGATAAGGGGGGGGTGGGTGGGCGCAGGGTGCGACGACAGGGCCCAGTGCCTTCGAGGTTCGAATAAGACAACGCAGCATAAACATGAGCTGCTTGCGCTCCGCGCTGATTTCGTGGATCTCGCGCTGGGCCACCGCAGATCCGAGAGTTCCGCGCGGAGCTCCACAAGTTTATGTTCGTGTGTAGGCGTTCCTTCCTCCAGTGCCAGGGGCAACGACAAAAGGGGGGGCTGGACACGGGGTGCGACGGCAGGGCCGGGAGAAGCTGCGGCCTCGAGGCTCGAGGCTCGAGGTCTTCGGGCGCGCTCGTCGGTCCTCCGGGGCTCTGCAGCCTGCAGGTGAAGACGATGACAGATGCGGAAGTCGGGCCACGCGCTGCAGATGAAGACGGCGGATGAAGACGATGGCACGAGGGGCTCACGTAACATCCGGGTTCGAAATTTCAGAGGGGAGTTGTTGTTCCAATGGTGCGTTCTTGTCGGCTTCTGTCGCCCAGCACTTCCACCGACGATCAAGACGACGATTAATGGACGTACGGTCGGACCGAGGTGTAAGCCCAAGGTCGTTTCGGAGATGGCACCCTGATGTTCTTTGTGCTTGCTCGATGTTCTTGTGCATCCCGGGGGAGGGTATCATCGAGTGGTTCTATGGTTCGGGGTGATTTGGCCGGCGGAGGTTCTCATGTTCTTGAAGGATGTTATTATGTCTTAGGTCCGACCGTATTCGAATTTGTGTTTGCGCAAACAATTCAATTATGTATCTGTGGGAAGGAATCACAATAGAGACATCTGCAAATCTGGAGTTTCAAGCTGGTTCGACCCAGGCTCTGACCACAGGACAGTTCGATTGCAGTTCAGTGTTGCATCAAACCACAAGGGTAAGTCCACCAGGAAACGAATCTTGAAATGGGAATCTGATACATATACGAAGATGTACGATGCGAAGCTGGATGCCGGCCTCGCGAGGATTGGCTTGAACGAACTAAAGTCGTCGGAACGAGCTCCCTACTTTGAAAAAGCGATGGTGAATGCCCTCGCGACGGCGGTACCGAAAACTCAGAAGTCGATGTCACGCCGCACGGGGCAGGGAGAGATAGACGATCTGATCCGCCAGCGCTGGCACCTCAGGCAACAAAGCGACCTGACCCCTTCGGAGAAGAAGCACCATGGTGTGTATCTTAGCAAGCGCATCAGGAAGCTAGTCTCCCGCAGACTCAGGGACGAGAAGAAAGCAACAACTGAGTCACTCCTTGACGACTTCCGTGGCTTGTTTTCCATGCCATGTGCAGGGCGCCTGCAGCAGAAGACACACATAGCGAGTATCGTCGACGAGGAGGCACGGAACATGTAGCGACGGGACACGTATCGAAGGACGAGATCGCACAAGTTTTCGTTCAGTTTTATGAGAAGTTATATTCCGCGTTGCGTCCAGACAATGGTGGTATTATCTGGGCCGCGCCAATTCCTGACTTCACGATGACGGAACGGAGCTCGAGGAAGCACGATCTCATAGAAAGTGCGGTCGATGTTGTGACGAATCGGAGGTAGCTGCGGAGATGCTCAAATATAGCGGGCGACCTCTCCGAGAAGCCACGTTGATATTGTTCAATGACATCCCGCAGGCAGACGCGGACATGCCGGCCACTAGGAAAGAATGCGCCTAGTGGATGTGTTCAACCGCCCAGTCGGAATATAAGATGTCTTTATAACCTTGTTGCGCGGATACTACGCGTTCGCCTAGAAGCGAATATCATCTCGCAGCAGCCGCTGGACCAAACAGCGTACAGGAGGGGGTAGTCAACGATTGACCACATACTGTCGACCACCTTGCTTGCGGAGGGTTACGCGCAGTGGACCCAGGACCTATGGCTTGGATTAGTGGATTCCGAGGAGGCGTTCGGTGCGGTTGAGCACGCGAGTCTGTGGGATTTGTTTCGTAGTCTGCATTTGGGTGAAGGGTATATTGCGCTTCGCCCGAAGTTGTAACTGCATCGGTCTCTGCTGGGAGTGCAACGAGGAGTTTTACGTTATCCCGTGGAACCAAACAGGGCGATCCTATCAGCGCAAATCTTGCTATAGCCGTGATGGCAGCTTGCTTTCGAAATCTCGAAAAGCGGTGGAGTGGCATCAACCAGCGGAGAAAAGGATGTTATTACGGAGTGGTGGTGGGCACGCCGGAAGACCCTTTCACGAACCTCAGTTTTCGCAGGTGCTGTTTTATTGATCGTTGTGAACAAATCGGACGTTTCCACAATGCCGGCGGATCTGAAACAAGGGACAGCGAATTTTGGGTTTTGATGTGCAGGTGGGGATGACGAATATGATCACGGGTGCCAACTTGTTGTTGCCCTCCTGCATCAAAGTAGAAGGCGCTGACGTGGACGTAATCTCACCAGCGAAGTGTGAGAAGCATTTTGGGCGGCGCCTTTGCTTTGGCAGTTATCACGATGCCGGGTTCTCTAACAGGATGAATGCATCATGGCCTTGCTTTCCGAGGTGACGGGTGGTGCTTTCTTTCAGATCCTACCCCCTTCGGTCCAGGTTGAATTGTTTGTGGCGCCGTGGTCACGCCAGCGGCGATATACGGATGCGAGTGTTGGACACTGAGCGTGCGGATTGCGGAATCGTCGCATGTTGCGCTCGATCTGGCGGAAGATGGCGCGGATGATAGTTCGCACCCCGAGAGGCGACGACAAGCCGTGGGTATTTTTTCGAGAGTGCGCGCGGCGGGCAACGTCGCACGCGTAGGCAACATGTGCTCTTGGGGGGGGAGTTCATGGGAAGGCTCCTGGTCTGGATTCCCGCTGGCTCCCCAGAACAAAAATGAAACATATGGCTTCCTGACTTAGCATCCAGGCAATCCCAAACATCTAAAAGAAAACACGCGGTTCCGCAAACCTGACATCGCAAACCCTGCGCTTCCGTTGGGATGTTTGAACATTCTAGGATACACAGTGAGGAAGCCATGCGTGTTGATTAGATGTTGATGATTTTTGGGGTTCTGGGGATCGGAGCTCCTGGGAGGGCTTGTATTTTCGTGTGGGGGGGGGGAGAGATCCAACAAACCCAAATGAAAACGCATTGCTCTTTCTTTGCCCATCCCAGAAAAAAAAACATCCCAATGCTGCACCCCTGACATCGCAAACCGTGCGTTTTCTCAGGGATTGTGTTGGGTGCCTGGGGGGGTCAGAGAGAGAGAGAGAGAGAGAGAGAGAGAGAGAGAGAGAGCGAGCAAAAGAAAGAAACACAACAAAGCAGGGACACACACATATATATATAGAGAGAGAGAGAGACAGAGAGACAGAGAGAGAGAGAGAGCGAGAGAGAACAAGAAAGAGAGAGAGAGAGAGGGGCGAGAGAGAGAGAGAGAGCGAAAACAGACAAGTGAGCGAGAGAGGGGTAGAGGGAGAAAAGGGCATGAGAGAGAGAGAGGCAGGGAGAGAGAGAGAGAGATATAGAGAGAGAGAGACAGAGAGACAGAGAGGGAGAGAGAGAGAGAGACAAAGAGAGACAGAGAGAGACAGAGAGACAGAGATGGACAGAGAGAGAGAGAGAGATCGAAACAAAATAACGAAAGAGAGAGAGAGAGATATTGGCATTAATACAGAATGACGAGGAGGAGAAGGAGGAAAAGGAATAACCCCGCCGTCGTAAGTGAATGCTGGTAAGAATGGGTGTTGTGGGGTGGACGGCTGACCATCTATGGGTTTTATGATACTTATAAATATATATAGACATATGCACAACCATACATATATGTACATAGTTGTGTATCAATACACACATATGCACAACTATACATATACAAATACATACCTACATACATACATACATACATACATACATACATACATACATACATTTATACACATATACATACATACATACATACATACATACATACACACATATACACATATATAACTATAGATGCGTGTATATGTATATGTTCATGTATGTGTATGTGCACATATACACCTCTAGTTCTGCGGGCCGCAGCACCTGACCCAAACCGACTGGGGAACCTGCCTCTGCTGGTCGCTCTCCGCTGCCTTCGCGCTGGGGGCAGCGGCTTTCGGACGCGCTCGTCAGGCCTTCGGCGGTTTTCCCAGCCTTGGGGTGCCTTCCGCGGCCGCGCCTCGCCGAGAGCTCGCGCGAAGGGGGGCGTTCGCCGCGTGCCGGGCGGCCGCCCGAGAGCCGGGCCGTGGCCTGGAGACCAAGGAAAGAAGCGCTCGGGGGAGAGGGATGGGCTTAGCTTGGCACCGCTCGGACGTGTGCATTTTTTCTTCGGCGAGAACCAGCGAGGACCACCCTGGACCATCGGGGAGAAAAACAAAAAAAAAAAAAACACGAAACCGACAAATGCACAGGAAATGGACGTCCGAGCGACGGCAAGTCAGGGGGGACGCATCGGCCCTCTACAGTCAGCCCGCATCATGAGGATGGGCACCTTTCCAAGGGGTACCCCTGCATCCTTTCCCCCGTTCCGCCCGTCCCCGGCCACTCTTGCTGGCCGCGCCCCGCCCGAGAAGTTTCGGAGTGGTTTTCCAAGGCCATTCCATCCTTCTCGTGCGTCCTCGTGATACAGGTTAACTGTATCGCCCATTGATCGCCGATCGGGGACCCTGATCAGCCATCCCTGCCCTGGGCACGTGCGGATTCGCTATCTGGGGCCTGTCCCCGATCTGTCGGCGACGCATCGCCGACTCCATGTCGATGTCCCCCCCCCCCCCCCCTTTAGCTGGTCCCCCCCCCAGCGGTCCCCCGCCACCCCCCGCCGAACAAGGTGGGCACTGAGGCCCCACTGGCGGGTGGCTGGCTCATCTCGGGCGGGTGGTAATGGGAGGTGGGTGACCTAATAAATGAGGGGGGGCGGGCCCGAAAAGGGCCCTTCGGGCCCCTTTTGGGCCCCAGCTGGCTCCCTAAATCACACAGACCGCGCGTCCGGAGGCACGTGAGCAATGGCGCGAGCGCTAGCCGCTAGACAGTATGCTTGCGGACTGCTACTTCCCAGGAAGGGTGCCCAAATAACATACATATCGCAGCCCGTATCGTGACAAAGGGGGTCCCAAGGATGCCATCGCAAACATGGACCAAGGGGGCGTGGGTCAGCGACGGGTCCCGTTTCCATGGAAATCGCGGATTTCAGCCGCCGAACGAGGCGGCACCGGCTGCAGTTTGGGGAGGGCACCTCCCCCGATCCATCGATTTGGTGAACCCGCGCCAAATCCATGGATCGCTCATCCATGCTTGCGCGCCCCCGATGTCTACGACGTTTGAATCGGGCATGCCCCTCTACAGTAGGAGGATTCAATAATGATAAAACAAAATAGTCCAGTGACGATGTGTCTTTCTTTTCTGACTATGTTTGAGCATGTGTTGACGATGTGTTTGTTTTTTCTTCCAAGCTCCGCCCGCAGGAGGGCACGCCCGACCTATAATACAGCGTGTGCCCCTGGAGGCCTCGCTCCTCTGTGGTCCCTCCACTGCTGGCCATCCTTCGGCCATCCAGGGGCCCCCCGAGCCCGATCCTCATCGGTGCACCACCGTCTGGGCGCATGTCGCTCCCCGAGCCATCGGCGATGTGCATCGCTGATCCCGGGCCGATGCTTCCCGCCTCCCCGCCCCCCCTGTGAGCCGCGCCCCCCCCCCCCCCCCCCCACCTCTACCCGGCTCCTCTTGGGCCGCCCCCCTTCGAGCCGCCCCCATCCCTTCCTTCGAGCCGCCCTCCCCACCATTGAGCCGCCCTCCCTTTGAGCCGCCCCCCCTCTTGAGCCGCCCCCCCCCCCCCTTTCAAGCCCTCCCTCCATCGCCCCCATTGTTACTCTCTACACGCGGGGGTCACCCCAGGAGGCGCGGCTGCGGGGACCGCGTGGCCCGCTAAGCCTCTGCAGCAGTGGCCCACGAGCGCCGCTGCTGCCTTCAGCCCATCTGGGGGCTCACCTCGGGGCCCCGCTGGAAACAAGACCCTGCTTGGCCGCCCAGACACGCACGCTTTGAACCGCAACGAGTGCCGCGTTCACAACGTCCGTGTCCATACAGCCGGGGCCCTGCAGAAGGAATCCTCTTCGTTGGGGAGGGGCTCGGTGTTCCTTGATTGTTCTGCAGTTTGCCTCCTGTTTTCCTGAGGTTTCCCATGGGACATCGAAGTTCAACGTATGGAAAATAGGGGCCCCGTTCCTTGTTTAGGGTTCCTTAGGTCAACGCCCCGACTGTACGCCGCGTCTTGGCTCCACGTGCTGGCCCGCGTGCTGGCGAGCGTGCCGCGCCAGAGGCACGCCTTTCAGCTCTGCGTGTGTTGCGCTCCGCGTCGACGCGCCACAGGACCCCCTTATATCGCTGCCCCTCGTGTCCGAGAGGGGCCGCCGCCCGGCGGAGGCTCCCCACGAGGCCGCGAGGCCTCCGCGGCCGCGCCAGGCTGGGCTGCGGGCGCCGTGCTGCGCGCCGCGGCCCTGGCTCTGGCGGTGGGCGTGGCCGCCTCGGCGGCGGCGGCGCGGGCTGCCGGCGAGGGCGCGCCTGCGTCGGTGGTCGGCGGCCCAAGGGCGGGGCCTCGAGCCTACCGAAGAAGGCAGAGCACCATAGGCAGAAACTCTTGGCGCTCCGCGCGGAGCGCCAAAAGTTTCTGTCCGTGCCGCTGTTGTGGCTCTTCTAGCTTAGCTGGCCGGATACGCCCGTGTTGAAGCGCAACACGTGCAGTGCTCAAAGCGTCCGTGTCGATGCGTTGCGTGCTGGCTCAGCGTGCTGGCCCGCGTTTTGGCGAACGCATCGCGTCAGACCTGCGTGTTCAGGCTGCGTGTTGAGCTCCGTGTCAAATACGCTGCGTGTTGCGTGTGGCGTGTCGGGGCAGCCAAGGTCCCGAGGGATGGGATCCTGCATCCCCCCTCGACGTCTGACGCACGTTTTTCCCCACGACCCCCGGACCCCCCCACTTCAGTGCTGACGCCGACGCCGGCGGCTGCAACTCCTCGATGGAGCCCACGGGCCGCGCTGCGCGCGTCCACGGACACTGGGGCATTCGGGGGCGCGGGGGGGGCCGGAGCAGAGCACGCGCTGGCCTTCGAGGGGGCCCGAGGGGCGCGGCCAAAGCCGCTGCCGTGAGGACCGCCGCAGGATCGGGAGGGGCTGGCGCCTCCGGGCCGCCCTCCAGGCGCGTGGCGGGGGGCCCGGCCCTCGCCCGGGCCCTGCAGGGGCCAGAAAGGTCCCTCCGCTCCTCGTGGTGCGCTCCCCGCGGCGGCACGATGGCTGTGGCAAGGGGCCCACAGGGTGGATCTACGCATTCTTCGGGGCACCTCGTCCTCAGGGCGCCGTCCCTCGGGACCCCACCTTTGAGCCGCCGAGGTGGGGAGCGGGGCGGGCGTGTTCGTCGGGAACTGTGCCGCGTGCCACGCCGGTGGCAGCACGGTGATGCAGCCCGACAAGGGGCTGAGGAAGGAGGCTCAGAGAGGGAGGAAGGTGCCCACACCGCTACCCTTCCCTCGTTTTCGCCTTGTTGGGCCTCCTGGGAGGCCCTCGTCGCCACCGCTGGATTCGCCTCGAAATTCTGGCCCGAACGCTCCCCGGGAGAGGTCCGGGGAGCAGCGGCATCGGTACATGTGTGGTTTCCCGAGAGGCCCTCGTGAAGTACGGCATGTATGACGCAGGCATGATTGTCGATCTGGTGAAGAGCGGGAAGAACGCGATGCCCGCGTTCGGCGAGCGCTTGGGGGAAGCAGAGATCACGGACGTGGCCGCGTACGTTTTGAGCCAGGCAGACAGAGGCTGGCCATGAGGCCGTCGAGGCTCCGGGGCTTTGGCCACAGCTCGTAGACTGGGATAATCGGGTCTTTGGAAATGGGGCCGCAAAAAGTGCGCGCAATAGTTCGTGCAATAGTTGGAAGCGATCACATACATCGTACGGTGCCTCGTGCAATAGTCGGGGTGCAGTAGTTCGCTCGCGCGAGCGCAATAGTTTACCTCTGCGATGCAATAGTATGTGATTTCGCTTTTTTGCGAGCAATCGTTTGCAATAGTTGGCCTGCCACGATGCACTAGGTGCGTCTGGCCATGCAATATTGCGCAATCGTTGAGCCCGTGGGCGCAACAGTTCGCGACAGTGGCGCGCAATAGTTGCGCGCAGTAGTTCCGCGCAGCAACCTATTGCAACTGCGGTGTGCGGCCCCATGTCCAAGCGCCCCATGACCCCGGGACCAACGTTCGTGGCCTGGGCCACGGCTCGTATACCGTTCGTTGTCCTCCAGTGTCGGGCCGCCGCCGGGACCCGGGCGCCGCTGGCGCGCGGGGTCGTGCCATGTGTTTGTTTTGAGTGTGTTGGCTGCGAGGCTTGCTGGCGCTCGGTCGTCCAGGCGCGCCAGCCTGTAGATACCCACGCCTGGCGAGCCAGTTGACACTTGCGCACGCCGAGAGTTCGGCGTCCGCCGGCACGGCCATCCGGGCTTGTCCAGCGCGTCTCTGGCGTTCTCAGCGCGGCAGCGCGGGCGATTGTTTAATGATCTATGAGATTCGTTCTGGGGCTGTTTCTTGAGCTCCAGCTCGTCCATGGGTTCAGGCAAAATAAACTCAGACGTTTCGTGCCCTTTAGAGAGCCCCACCTGCAATCTCAGTGGGTAACGACGTATGGCGGCACCGCGTCCATGTCGGCACACCTCTCACACGTTTCGCGGCCCTTAGGGAGCCCCCTTTTCAGTCTTAGTTGGAGCCGATGCATGGCGCCACCGCCACCGCCCACATGTGGTCGCGCCCCTCGCAAGGAACTCCGCAAACGGCCTGGGTGGAAGGGTCCGCATGTTTGTGCCGTCCGTTTCGGCGCCGCTGCCACGAATGTCGTGCCCCAATAGGGGGCTCCACCTATGGCCCCAGTTTCAGGGTCTGCAGGGCGCCACTGCCCATGTCGCGCGCACCCCATCACGAGGACCGTGGCCCCGTAAGGAGCTCCACCTACGGCCTCGGCGGGAAAGTGTAGCACGCCCCTCGCACGAGCCCCAATTTCGCCCCTGGTGGGGAATTTGGCATGCGCTTTCGCGCGCATCCTGGCGTACCCCTCGCATGCTTCCTGACCCTTCTTGGGAGGTCCACCTACGGCTCTGGTGGGAAGGTGTGCATGCGTCCCCGCCCCCACCCTGGCCAATCCCTCACACTGATCGTGCATAGGGAGGCTCGCCACCAGCCTCGCAGGAGGCGCTCGAAAGAGTGGGCCTCGCCGTCGCGGGTCGAGGGAGCTGACGTCCCTTCTTCGGCGGAGCGCCGGCGCAAGCAACACGAGGGCGCCTCCGCCGGCGGAAGCCGGTGCAGTAGGCACGCTGACGGCGGTGTAGGTAACGGCGATGTAGGTTTCGGTATTGTGGGAACGCGTGGCTCGCACCTTCCTACCATTCGCTGTGTCGTTTTTGCTTGATGCATTTGCACACTGGAAGTGTAGGAGAGTGTGGATCGTGATGTCCTACAAGTTGGTTCCCAACATCACCGTTAAGCAGCATCGCCGTTAGCGTGGCCTTGGCGGTGGAAGTAGACGTCGGCCGCCCGATAGATGGCGAGGCTTTTTGGTTTTTGCCGATCGGCGCGGGCCCTCGCACCCCCCCACCCCTACCCCCCCGCCCAATGGAGTAGATCTTGGCTGTTTTGGGCTCCTGTTTGAGGCAGGTGGGGTCTCTCCCATAGGACGCACTGCTGCAAACAGTCGCACTAAGCAGAGGTCCGGAGCCAGACCCCCCCCTCCCCTCCCCCTCCGCACAACGTCGAAACGAGGAACAAGAAAACGCTCACCTGGAATCTTGCGCCACGTTTGCAGTCAACTTGGCTATCTAGGGCAATCGCGGTGCCATATGAGGGCCTTGTGGGCCAACTTCAGCGTCAAGTCATGGCCTGAAGCCCACTGGCCCGCGCTCTGCGGCCGTTATGGGGGCCTCTTGGTATGTTCTTGGTGGCCTCTTTGCGCTCTCTTGGGCTGGTCTGGCAGCCCTCCCACGGCCGGCAGAAACTGTGGCGCGCGCCACAGTGGTACCCCCAGTTGGCAGGGACCCACATGGTCAGGGCCCAGAGAGGGCTCACATCCTCTAGATTCCCTTCGGGGATCATGCGTCCAAATTGAACGATACAGAAAACGTTAGCATGGCCCCTGCGCAAGGATGACACGCAAAGGTCGGGAAGGGTATAATGGAGGATGACGATTAATGAATGACCGGGGGTCGTGTTCACGCGGCGGCGCCCAGGATGACGATTAGAAAAAACCGGCCGCGGGATGGAACATTATGTTTTAATCGTTCTCCTCCAGTCAGAAAATTGTGCAGAAATAGCAGAAAACTGTCTTATCGTTCCTCCCATTTGTTAATTAATCGTCATCCCGCATTACAGAAGAGGGGGCTTACCTTCCCCGAGATTCTGCCGTCGCATGCTTTCCGCACCAGGAGGCCTCGCGGCCTGTCGGGCCCGGGGACCTCCGCGGATCGATCCCTCCTCCCTCCTCCCTCCTCCCTCCTCCCTCCTCCTCTTCCTCCTCCTCCTCCTCCTCCTCTTCCGTCCTCCTCCTCCTCCTCCTCCTCTTCCTTCCTTCTCCTCCTCCTCCTCCTCCTCCTCCTCCGCCTCCTCCTCCTCCTCCTCCTCCTCCCCCTCCGGAGCGGTGTGGTCCAGGGTTCCGGTGGTGTTTTTTTTTGGCCACGCTGCAGCACGGGGGGGGCGTTCGCGAAGGATTGTGCCCAGGAGGCGTCGGATCCTTGAGGGATCCTGATCCGAGGAGGGCGGCGGGGATAGCCATGGTCAGGCCTCAGGTGGTGCTCCACCAGCTTCCAGACCCCTGGGCTCCTTGTCCAAGGGTTCCGCATCCGATATCCAATGTTCTTACCATAGGGGGGCGCACCCTTGAATGGAGGGCACCCCGTGCCGAGACTGGGGCAGTCTCGGCACCCCGTCCCTGGAGCGCTGAGCGCCCCCAGCGGTGCTCAGAAGGCCCCTGGCGGCATGGCCAGAAAATACAGAAAATGGCGCATGCAAGTACACACGTATACCCATATACATCTATACATGCATACATATATACACACACACATATATATATATATATGTATGTGTGTGCGCGCGAAGATTTGTGTGTATGCGTATGCGAGTACACAAACATCTACATCTACGCATCTACACTTGTGTCATACATCCGCTTACACAGGTGTCACATGCACATATACACAAGCACCTGTACATACGTTTACACCTGCGCATGCAAGTTAACATACATATACCTATACATATGCACATGCACATACACTTACATACACAACTGTATATACACATGCAGCTACACATATATACATATACACATACATGTATGCATACATCTACGTGTGTATGATCACATGCGTATGTACACCTATACACATACACATATATATATATATATATACAAATATATGTTTGTATACATGCATCTCCATATGCGTATCTATAAAGACATGAACTATACATGTTCCCTGGGGGAGAGTTTCGGACGTTCTCGTCAGCTCTCGGCGGGTTTCAGGGCTCATTTCGATCTGATGCGATTTCGATGGCTTCCAATTCCGGTCCGTTTCGACTTCGGATTCCGATTTGGGCTTCGACTTCTCAACTGAGGCCTACTAGCCTGCCGAGGCCTGCCCAATCGATTTCTCCCGACTCGGCTGCCGATTTCCGCCGATCCGATTTCTTTCGATCGCCGACCCGACTTGTCGATTCGATTCTGGCTCTCCTTGGGTTTGCTAGCCTCGGGCCGTTCTCCAGCAGCTGCGTCTCGCCGAGGGCGCCGTCCCGGGCGATCGCGGGGGAGCCGGGAGCTGGGACCCGAAAATCCGGAGGAGCAACGCGGGGCGGGCGCTCGGTCATGGGGGGGCGATAAAAAACATGGGGGGGGGGCGTCGAGGGTTGCACGAGAGGGGCCCCAGACGAGCCCCCCTCGGGCCCCGGAGGGGTACGCAAGGTGCACGAGAGGTGCACCCTTCTCACCCCCCCATCTGGCGCCCCCCCCATCAGTGAACGCCCGACGCGGGGAGGGAGGGGATGGGCTTAGCGGGCCTCCTTCCTCTCCTCCTCCTCCTCCTCCTCCTCCTCCTCCTCCTCCCCTGCCTCCCCCCTCCTCCTCTCCTCCCTCCTCCTCCTCCTCCTCCTCCCCTCCTCCTCCTCCTCCTCCTCCTCCTCCTCCTCCTCCTCCTCCTCCTCTCCTCCCTCCTCCTCCGCCTCCTCCTCCTACTCCCCTCCTCCTTTTTCCTCCTCCTCCTCCTCCTCCTCCTCCTCCTCCCCCTCCTCCTCCTCCCCGCCCCCAAGCGCCCGCTCATCGCCGACAGGGGCCCGACGCCCCGCCCCACCCGGCATCGTGCGGCTTCGCCGCCGGCCGGAGGGAGGAGCAGCGGCACCGACAGCACCGGGGGCGCCCACTCCAGAGGGGAGGTCCACGAGGCCTCCCCGAGCTGGAGGCGGGGGATGCCTCGAGCGAGAGGGGGCGACCACGCCGCAAGGGAGACCCCCCTTTGCTCCTCGCACCTCCCCGCCCTGGTGGTGTTGGTGTCGCCTTCCCTTCTTCCTGTATCGGGAGCCCATCGCCGATCATAACCCGAAGAAGCACCCCCCCCCCCCTTCCGGCGAAACGATAACCGTCCCGCACCCTGGAAGCGTTATTTGGGCACCTGTGGCTAGGAGGAGGAGGAGGACAAGGAGGAGGAGGAGGAGGAGGAGGAGGAGGAAAAGGAGGAGGAGACGGCGATGGCGACGGCGACGGCGACCAGGCGGATCGGCCGACTCGCCTAAGTCATTTTCGCATTTCTTAATAGAATTGGCCAAATCGCATGGGAAATCCTTGCATTTCTTAATAGAATTGTCCAAATCGCTTCAGACATCCTCGCACTTCTTATTAGCATTTGCAAAATCGTCTGAGACATTCTCGCACTTCTGAACAGAATTGGCCAAATCGCCAGAGATATCTTCACATATCTTAGTAGACTTTGCCAACATTGCATCAGACATTCTCATATTTCTTAATAGAATGTGCCAAATCGCTTCAGACATCCTCACATTTCTTAGTAGAATTGGCAAACTGGCATGAGACATCCTCATATTTCTAGATAGAATTGGCCAAATCGCTTGAGACATCCTCACATTTCTTATTAGAGTTGGCCAAATCGCCTGAGACACCCTTACACTTCTTAGTAGAATCGACAAAATCGCTTGAGACATCCTGTCATGTCTTGGCAGAATGGGCCAAATCGCCGGAGAAATCTTCACTTTTCTTAGTAGAGTTGGCGAGCTGCGAGAACAAAATTATTTTCAGATTCGGTTTCAGATTCAGGAGGAAGAGCTCCCTCCTCCTCCCCCTCCCTCCTCCCTCCCTCCCTCAGCTTCTCCGTAGCCTTCCTGGCTCAGTAGTCAGGTGCCAAGTGGCAACGTTCAGGGCAGGCTTTCAGTGCTCAGGGGAGTTCCTGCCTGTGTCCGCCGCCCTTTCAGAGCTCAGCGATATCGCTCGTTTAAAAAGAAATCAGCTTGCAAAGGATCGTTGTCAATTCGATTTCGTTGTTTCAGATTCAGTTATTCGTCTACAGAGTCACTGCCTCAATGAGTGTTTCTTGCTTGTTAGCAATTCGATTCAGTTATCTCAGATTCAGTTGCCTCATTCTTGCACTTCTTAGTTGAATCGGCCAAATCCCCTGAGATACCCTCACATGTCTTATTTGAATTGGCCTAATCGCTTGAAGCAGTTTCACACTTCTTCATAGAATTGGCCAATTCGCCTGGGACATCCTCCCATTTCTTTATAGAATTGGCCAAATCGCTTGAGACACCTTCGCATTGATTAGTATACTTGGCCAACTTGCCTGAGACATCCTAAGATTTTTTAGTAGAGGCAGGATGAAGACAGGCAGGAGGAGGAGGAGAAGGGGAAGAGCGAGAAGAAACAGGAAGATGTCACGCGGATTTGTTTGGTGCCGGGTGCTAAGTTAACGCCGCGGTGCGGAGCGGGCGGGATGCCCTCGGGTGGACCACCCCCTGCGACGGCCGAGAAAAAAAATCTAGAGGAGTTCCAATACAAACCTCATCGGAAATACAAGCGGATCAGAACGAAGAGTAAAGGAGGAAGAGGAGGAAATCGCCAATTTGCCTCAGACTGCCAGAAATTTCTTATTAGACTTGGCCAAATCGCCTGAGACATCCTCACATTGCTTAACAGAATTGGCCAAATCGCAATTGGCCAGATCGCCGGATACATCCCCGCCTTTCTTAACATCGGTCACCGCCTTGACGTCGGTCGCCGCCTTGACGTCGTGATCGCGAGCAACACAAATTGAGGACTCGCTCAGCGCACTTCAGGCTGGAGTTCCGGTCGCCTGCCCAGGCCGCTTCGAAACTGTCGCCGTCGTCAGCCTCATCATCGTCATCACGGTAGCAGTAACAGTTACGGTGTCAGCAGTACCTGTAACATTCGCCTTATTCTTATGATTGTTCTTATTCGTATTATTATTCGCATTCTTATTCTGATTACAACTCCAATTGGGATGCCATCCGAGGCGGGGCGTCGGAATTAATTATTTTCCTTTTCATTTGCGCGGTGCTAATTATATCGTTCGGCGAAAACCCCCCACATAATCATTCAATTACGGTGCGGTGCTAATGATAACGCCGGGGGGGTTCTTAATTGCTTCTCCGGGTTATTGGCGAGGCGTCGCCGATTGCAGCTCGACGTTTCCCCCAGAGAGCCGGCCCCCCCTGACGATGCCGGGCCGGCCTCGAATCGAGATAATTCCGTTCCGCAGAGTTTCGGAACGCTTTCCGAGCGTCCTGGAGCGTTCTGACACGGCCGCGGCGCCCGATACATCCCCCAAACCCGCCGATTACCAGATGTTTTCAAATCATATCGGTCCGATGTTGCTTCGATCCCGGCTTCGTCTTATCAGCGTTTTCTCCTGCTCCTCTTCCTCCTCCTCCTCCTCCTCCTCCTCCTCCCCCTCCTCCTCCCTCTTCCTCCTCCTCCTCCTCCTCCTCCTCCCCCTCCTCATTCTTCTCCTCCCCCTCCTCCTCTTCCTCCTCCTCCTCCTCCTCCTCCTCCTCCTCCTCCTCCTCCTCCTCCGCATGCTGGCCCATCCGCGCGTGCGCTCGGCAAGTGGTGCCCCTTCGTGCGCCCGCCTGCGGGTCCGGCCACGAGCGTCTCGGGCATTCTGGGGGTTTCCTGGGAGGAGGCAAAACAAATACCACACGACGGAGGGAGGGCGCATCCCAGACCCCCTTCGGGTCGCGAAACTAACCCCAGGGAGGTGTTTCGTTACTGTCGGCCTCTGGGGGCCCTCACAGGGCGTCGGGACCGTCAAAACATCACCCGAGGTGAGAAAACGGTCCCGGGGAATGCGTAGAGACCTCTGGGGGGTCGACGTCATGAGAAAACCATGACGTCGGGGGTCTGGGCGCCGCCAGCCTCTCCCCAGCATCCCCCCCGTCGCGCGCCGCTGAGAGGCAGAAGGGGGAGCAGGATGAGGAGGATCATCAGCAGCAGCAGGGGTGTGCGACCTGGACGCCAGGGTAGGGGAGCGGGATGGGGGGGAGGAGGAGCTGCAGCCACGGGGTGGGAGAACGAAGGAGAGGGTGGAGGAGAAGGAGGAGGAGGAGGAGGAATACCACGGGAATCAGACATCCGACGACGTGATGTTTTCACAACGTAGTTCCTACGAGATCTGGACCCCTTCCCTGGAACTGGCCTGTCATCCTGAGTAGTTTTGTGGCGGTCCCAGGGCCCCGCGAGGTCCCTTGAAGGCCGAAAATTGCCAAAAACCTTCCGTCGTGATTTTCTCGCTGCGCGAGGATTTCAGGGGAGGGCAGGGGGGAGGGTAGGGAGGAGCAGAGGAAGAAGGAGGAGGAGGAGGAATAGGAGGAGGAGGGGGAGGAGGAAGAGGAGGAGGAGGGGGAGGGAGGAGGAGGAGGAGGAGGAGGAAGGAGGAGGAGGAGAGGGGGGAGGAGGAGGAGAGGAGAGGAGAGGAGGAGGAGGAGGAGGAGGAGGAGGAGGAGGAAGGAGGAGGAGGAGGAGGAGGAGGGAGGAGGAGGGAGGAGGAGAGATCGAGGAGGAGGAGGGAGGAGGAGAGATCGCTCGCTCTCACCCGTTCAGTTCGATGTCACATCCTGACCGAACCTGGGGGGGGGTACAACTTATATGCACCCCCTTCATCTTGCTAGCTCTAAGAGCCAATCGCGCTGGCAGATGCAACACTGAGTTGCCTGCGCGGGGGCCTGGCCGTTGAACTCAACGGGCTGGGCACAAATTCGGGGGGGGGAGACCTGACGCTAATCGCAATCCTTTCAAGCACCGACAGATTAAGGCGATTGGCAAGCAAGAGGGCAGCACAGCGGGGCCTGGCGGAGGAGGAAGATGAAGGTGTGGAAGCACTGCAGCGGTGGCAGATCCGATCCAGTGAGGACAAGACCCAAATCCACCGCTCGAATTTCACAGCTAAAGGCGAGCTCTTGGGATACGAAAGGTCTGACGTGGCCTTCGAGCTAGGCTGCTGCAACCCTCATTCACCACCGTGGTGGCTACTGTCCCCTAAGGGGATACCCATCACCACGGAGGCGGCGGTGGGCGGGGACGCAGCGGCCTTTGACACATAAGAGACCCAAGACACCCGCCTCAATCGGCGTCGCAGACACGCTACTTCAGGAGGAGTCCAGAACACCGCCTCCACGAGCCTAGGCCAGTATGCCTCGGCCTAGTGGTGGTCCCAGGCTCCAAAAGAGGACAACACGCGGGTGAACCACGCTCGGACTCAGATGGCGCTAGCCACGTTGGAATAGCGAGAATAGACAATTCAATCCATCTAGAAGTACTGACACACGCAGTCATAGATGCTAGGCCGCCGATTCAAAGACTCTGCTTGCCACCAAGTATTTATATATATACGTATATATGCAACTCGAGGGGATACACGCTCCGTCGCATTTAAGCCGTCGTGGGCACCCATATGGACTCTACGGGTCTACCCCCTCGAGAGATGCCATGACACTGGTGGGCAGCGCGCAATGCGACTTCATGTCAACACCATGGTTGAGGCGTAGGTAGAGGCCACTCAGTCCGTCTATCAGTGGTACACTGACCAGAGAATAATTTGCGATGGTTCTTCATGGCTCTAATCTCGCCACACTTAGTATATGCAGCCTCGACTTGCAAGCCATATTGCCACGCAGTCCCATTTCCGCCAGCGGCTCTGAGTAGCTCTGACATACCTGATTCACTTCCCATCACCTTGCCCCCCAGTGTGTGTGGTGCCGTCAAAATCTCCAGACTTGGAGGAGGAGGAGGAGGAGGAGGAGGAGGAGGAGGAGGAGGAGGAGGAGGAGGAGGGAGGAGAGGAGGAGGAGGAGAGGAGGAGGAGGAGGAGGAGCAGGAGCAGGAGCAGGAGGGGGAGGGAGTGAATGGGGAGGAGGGGTGGGGCAGGACTGGGGCCTGCGGGCGGCGTGGGGCGGGCGGAGGAGCACGGCGAGGACGTTCTCGGCTACCAGGCCGGGGGGGCGCCCCCGAGCGGCGGCCCGGCGCGAGTGCTCCCGGGACGGGGGAGCGGCTGGGAGGGTAATGTCTGCGGGTTCCGGTGATGAAGAGTGTAATGATGCCATGCTGGCGACGATGAAGGTAACAACAAGGATGGAGATGGTGATATTGCTATGCGCAGTGGCCGTGGGGATGGTAGTGCTGATGCTGATGGTGATGCTGATGAGGAGGAGGTTGAGGATGATCAGGGTGATAAGGATGAGGATGACGATGATGCTGATGATGATGATGTTGTTGGTGATGATGATTATGATGATGATTATGATGATGACTATGACGATGATGACTAGTAGGATGAAGATTGTGATGATGAAGCTGCTGATGATGATGGTGATGATGATCGTGGCGATGATGAGTATGATGATGGAGATGGTGATGGCGAGGGTGGTGATGCTTGTGATGGTGACGGGGACGATGATGATGATGGCGATGATGACGATTATGATGATGATGATGATGATGATGATGATGATGATGACGATGATGATGATGATGATGAGGGGGTGATTATGATGGTGGTGGTCTTCATTACCATTCGTAGGATGATGACGACGATGATGACCATTCTGATGATGATGGTGGCGTTCACGATGCTGATGATTATGATCACGACGATGGTGGTGCTGTTGATTATAATGGTGATGGGGACGAAGATGCTGGTGATGGAGATCGTGGTGATGACGATGATGGTAATGATGCTGGCAACGATGGCGATGACGCTGTTGATGGTGATGGTGATGCTGGTGGTGACCATGCTTGTGGTGGTGACGATGCTGCTGCTGATGCTGATTTTGGTGCTGCGCGTTGTGATGGTAGTGGTGATGAAGGTAATGCTACTGGTGCTGCTGGTGGTGTTGTTGCCGACGAACACTGAAGGGTGGAAGTGGCTGAGGAGGTGGTGGCTAACCAGGAGGGGAAGGGGAGAGCGGATCAGCAGGACAAGGATATGGAAGATGATAATGTGGAGGACGATGAGGAGGATGAGACTCGAGGACGAGGAGCAGCAGGAGGGAGAGAAAGGAGCATGAGGAGTGTCAGAAGAACAAGGAAGAAGAGGATACGACGACGATGAGTAGGACGAGGAGGAGGAGGAGGAGAAGGATCCAGGAGGAGGATGCAGGAGGTGGATGGCATTGAGGACGAGGAAGGGGACGGGGAGCCCGAGGAGAAGGGGGACGTGGTGCCAGAGAAGGAGGGGGAGGACGACGACGACGAGGAGGACAAGGAGGATGAGGTAAGGATGCAGGTGCAGCAGGGCCGACAGGCGGGTGGAGGATGGACATTCTGACCATCGTGGAGGCCGTCAGAGAAAGAAGCAGGTAACGAACGCGCGCACGCCGCATCCTCCCCTGCATCCCCTCCTCGACCTTCCCCTCGTCCTCCTCCAATTTTGGAGCTATTGGCATCGACCCCAAGCGGTTGGAAGGAGGTGTTGACTGGCAGCGCCAGCATAGTAGTTGAGCAGGACTGGGGGCCAGAGAGCGCCTTCCTCTGCAGGTCAATCAAAACAGGGGCGTCAGGATGGTCAAGCGCCTCGCCAGTTGAGCCGACGAGGAGAAGCAAAGTCCACTCGTTCGCTCATGTCCAAAGTTTTGGCTTGACGCCAGGTGTGGTGCATCAGTTTCAGCATGACCGATCAGGTTGGTCGTGCCCCTCGACGTCCGTTTGAGGCCTTCCGCAGACCTGACCCCCCCAGCCCTACTCCACATCGTAGCTGAGTCGTTCCCTTACCCCTCGTTAGTAGGTGCGCCTGCTCCTCTTCCTGCCGCCGTTCGCCTCGGAGAGTCACTGCTGCCACGGCCGGCGCGGGTCAGCCTGCTGCTCTCCACCCGTTGCGCCTGCTGCGCTTACACCTGGCCTTCGCCGCTGGCGCCAGCTCCGTATCAACGCCTCCGCTCTTCGTGACACCGTGCTTGTCGAGATCTGGCCGCCGCTCCAGTGGCCCTTGCCGCAGGACTCCTGGGAGGTCAAATTCTGATTTTGCCCTGGTCCGAAATCCGGCTCAATCCCGCTCAATCTGGTTTAATCCCGCTCAGTCCCGCTTAATCCGGCTTCATCCCGCCTAATCCGAGGCCCACTCTGGCGTAACAGCCCCCCAATGGGGCTTAATCCTTCCGACGAAGACCTCCCAGCAGTTGCCTCGTAAGAGAGGACCTACACAATGGCCGTGCAAACTCTGCGGGCCGTCACGGCGCCGTGCGATTCGGCATTGAGGGCGAGGCGGCTGGTCTGTGAGCCTGCCTGCGCCCTTTCGGAGGCAGTCGAGGCGTGCAGCCGGTGCCAGCACCAGAAGTGTGCCGTCGCAGGAGCCAGAACGGCCACACCGCTTGCCCAGCACCGGGTCGAGGGGTGCAGGGCCACAAGTGCCGCGGGGGCCTGGATTCTTGAAAAGTGTCGGCTTTGGAGATCTGGGTCGGCTGCGAGGATTCTCCACCTCCTCCTCTTCCTCCTTCTCCTCCTCCTCCCCCTTCCCCTTCCTCTTCTCCTTGCCTCCTCCCTCCTCCTCCCTCCTCCCTCCTCTCCTCCTCCTCCTCCTCCTCCTCCTCCTCCTCCTCCTCCTCCTCCTCCTCCTCCTCCTCCTCCTCCTCCTCCTCCTCCTCCTCCTCCTCCTCCCTCCTACAGGGTGGGGCAGGCCAGCCACGACTGGAGCAGTTGTGGTCCTTACCCCCTGGAAGACGCATCGGGTTAGGGTCAAGATGCCCTGTGAGGTCTCTGCGGGGAAGTGCCGATCGCTTGTACTCAGAGGAGGAAAAAGTACCTATACCGCCTACACCGCTACCCTCAGCCCGTGTTCCCCTTGTTGGGTTTCCTGGGAGGCCCGCGTCGCCTTCTCTGGATTCGCCTCGAAATTCGGGTCAGAACGCACCCCGGGAGAGGTCAGGGGAGTAGCGGTCAGACCGCATCCCGGGAGAGGTCAGATGCACCCATTCACGACATTCACTCGTTCAGGATCTCACGTAGTATGAAGTCTGTTCTTACCGCCGCGCCATGGTTGTGAGATTGGAGAGCGCGGTGACCCCTCCCTCCCTGGCAGGACCGGCTGCAGACCCGGCAGAATAAGCTGAAGGAGATGCGCGCGCAGCGGGAAGCACTGAACCCGGAGGCGCGCCAACGGCCCATGGCGAATATGGTCAAGTCGTGGGTGTCTGCAGGAGCGCGCGCGCAGGCGCATTGCCACCATGTGTTCATGTATGCGAAAGCGCACGCGCATGCGTCAAGAGCGGCGCACTGCACCAGTGTGCATATACTGTAAAACTACGGCTGATGTCGGGGGCCACTTCCCTGGCAGCTCTGCAGCGCACTGCGGCGTCGTATGCTGCGTCGCCCTCTGCACGTCACGCTGCGCAGAGCTCTTCTGCTGCCTAACGCCAGTCGCGCAGGTGTTGGTCAGTGCTTCCACGCTCGCGCCATCTTGCTCAACCTTACCGTGGTGAAAAATAGTGCTGCCACCGCTTACGTGGGGCTCCTCACATCCAGAATCGGTTAAACCACCTCCGTCGGAGCGAGAAACATTTCACGCACGGAGATCCACCTCACGTCGTGACACGTGTTGGTGAATGTGGGGCGCACACTCGTCGTTCAGCTCAAGTTTTTACCCTCCTTATCTACTCTGGTCCCGACGCAGAGAGTACGTCAAGACGCGCGGACGTCACTGCGGAGCCCTGGGCCGCGATTGCGGAAGCAAAGGTCCGAGCAGTGGCTGTTTGAACGCGCTCGGCGAGGGGGCGGTTGCTGACACATCTTCTGCACAGCCACTCACTGCTATCTGCGTCTGGGGGGGGGAGGGGCGGGCTGCTTCCAGGTATGCTCAGCGCTGGTGGATACCACCATGAGGTCTTGGTGCAGACGTTTGCAGTATAGCTGCTAACTTTCTCATCGTTACGGTGCGGATCATGCGAGGAAGGTGACAGAAAAGAGGAACGTTCGGGATGAGACGTGCCACTGAAGAGCCAGTCTGCACAAATTGTGCGCGTGGCCGTCTTCGAGTTTGTAGAATTCAGCCAGGTGCGTCTCATTTGCTATGACTATTCGAGTCTTGCTGAGCCCAGCGCCGCGTAAGCAGGCCGACCAGGACAATCTCTCGTGCTTGTCGAGGTCAACTCCGCAGCCCCAGGAGCTGCGCGCGACCCTCCTGCGATCGTGCACTCTTGCGCGTGTCCGTTGCTCATGGTGGGCCCCGCAGGCTCGTTGCAGCTCTGCTGGGTCACTTCAGATCCCATTTGGGGTGGTGCTTTCTGCCTGGAGGAGTGGTAGCTGTCGCTCGCTTCTGGCCGTTCTGCCCGGGCATTTCCAGGGAATCGTGGGGCCCGGGTCGTCCGGGACTGGGACTGGCCCTCAAGACCGTTCCGGAACGCTCTCAGAGCGTTCCTTCGGATGCAACTCCTGGGAGGTCTCATTCTCATTTTGCCCTGGTCCGAATTCCAGCTTAATCCAGTTTAATCCCGCTTCATCTGGCCTGATCCCGCTTAATCCCGCTTAATCTGGCTTAATCCCGCTTAATCCGAGGCCCATTCCGGCGTAAGAGCCCCCCAATGGAGCCTAATCTTTCTTCATCCTTCCGACGGAAAGCTCCCAGTAGTTGCCTCCTAACATCCTCCAGAGCCGCCAGATCTCAGAGATCCCCGAATTCTCCCATGTTGTCCCGGTCCTGGTTTCGTTCTACCTGCGCGGCCGTCGTTTGGCCCAGGGCGAAGCAGAGAGTCGAGTGCACGCAAACCGCGAGGCAGGTCTCGAGACTTATGAGGGTCCAACCTACGTTTAAGTCGGGCTTGTCCCTCTACAGAGGGGAATTTCCAAAATAGTCGAACATATTCTGCATGGGGTCCATGTTTTGATTCTTTTTGACAGCGATTCTTCTTGGCCTATGTCGAATTGTTCGTCCACCATCTGGCTGTAGGGGAGCATGCCCGACCTACCTTTCGCTTCGATCACCCGACACAGCTTCGCGCGCCAAGAGCAAGCACCGAGACCGGAGGCTCTTCGCGTGCCGGGCCCCGGGTGGCGCTGCTCGCCCGGCGCCGTCTCGCTAGTACTTTTGGTTGGGGTGCTCGCAGCGATGCCGGGGATTTCTTGTAGTCCTCCAGCACGATGGGAGCAGCACGGCTCGAGGGGAGCCCACGATGGGAGCAGCATGCTCGCCCGACGCCGTCTCGCTACCTTTTTCGGGTGCTCGCGGTGAGGTCGGGGATTCCTTGTAGTCCTCCGGCACGAGGGGGGCAGCACAGCTCGAGGGGAGCCCACAGGGGGCGCAGACGCGTCGCCTGGGGGTGCGGCCCGCTGCCGCCCTCCCGCGGCTCGCTCGGTGCCCTCGCCCGCTGCGATGGCTCTCCGTTTCGGCCCGTCTGGGCCCGATTCGGCTTCGAGTCCGTCCGGCCCGATCTGCTTCGATGCCGACACTCGCCCGTGGCAATTTCTGGCCTCGGGGGGCCCTCGCCGGGCCTCGGGAGCGTCAAAAAACGACTCGGGATGAAAAACGGGCCCCCCGGGAAAGGGTCGGGACTTCCGGAGACGCCGCATTGAAAGAATCAGGGCGTCGCATGTCCGGGAGGGAAAGGGGTCCTGAGAGACGACGACCGAAAGCAGTCTTGTCCATTTGGAGCAGGGCTCGCTGTCGGAGTCGCCGCGGACGTCGTCCGTTTGAGGCAGACAGTCTCGGGCCCAGCAGCGGCCGCTGTCGATTTTGGACGGCGTTCGCCAAGTTTGTCCGTACCCATTTTCAGGCGTGCCAAGGTGCGGCCCGATGCTCGCGTGACGTTGTTGCGCATCCTGGCGCAGCCGATCCGATTGGATTCTGATTCCGCGCCGATGCGACCAGATTTAAGTCGAGCCTGTCCCCCTACAGGGGGATTGTCGACGAAAAATAAAAAATACCTTGAAAATAATCCAAAAATAGTCTGGGGACTATTTTTAAGTATTTTTTACCTGTTGGGGGCATTTTTGGTATACTGTTTATTTTTCGTCTAAAATCCCCCTGTAGGGGGACAGGCTCGACTTAAGACCAGATCCGACTCACGTTCCGATTCGATCCTGGCTCGAGGCCGATTGATTTTGTCCTTGCACCGCCCGGGCTCTCGCACCACGAGGCCGAGGGCGGGTTGGCGGAGGCCTTCCTCGGCCTCGGAGCGAGGATCGAGGTTACAGGAGGCTCGAATGATCGATGCTCTTGAGTTTTCCCAGTCCTCCCTGCAGTTGGGTCTCCCATGTGAGCGAAGCACTGCTTGCTCAACCTCCTCCCTCCTCCTCCCGCCTCCCTCCTTCCCTCCTTCTACCTGCTGCTTCCTGCCCAGCTTCGCGATCCCTTGAGTAGTTTCTTTTCTCTGATGCCTTTGAGGCCTTCTGCCCCGCCTCGCAGAGCCTTTCGCCTTGCCAGGCGCACCGCCAATCTTTTCCGCAGCAGCGTTGTGAGGCGACAGCCGTCGGTCGCTCAAAGCAGGTATTGTTGGCTCCCCGGTCGTTGAAAGCAAGTATTGTTGGATCCCTGCTTCAAGGATAAGCATTGTTTGGCTGCTGCTTGTTATCCTTTTGGGCGGGCCCGAGTCCAATATACAGTCGGGGCCCTGAAGAAGGAACCCTTTTCGTTGGGGAGGGGCTCCGCGTTCCTTAAGTGTTGCACAGCTTGCCTCAGGCTTTCCTTATGTTTCCGATCGGAAATCGAAGGTTAGCTTCTGGAGAAAAGGGGCCTCGTTCCTTATTTAGGGTTCCTTAGGTCAAGGCCCCGACTGTATTTTTGGATCCCTGCTGCAAGGATAAACATTGTTTGGCTGCTGCTTGTTATCCTGTTGGGCGGGCCCGCGTCCAATTTACTTGCCCCGCCTTCCTACTTCATGCTTCTACCTGCAGTCGGGCCCGTGGAGAAGGAGCCGGTTTCGCTGGGGAAGGGCTTGGTGTTCCTTCACCGTTGTACAGCTTGTCCGAGGTCTTCCTTTAGGCCTTCGATGGGAAACCAAAGCTTCGCTTAGGGAAAAGAGGGCTTCGTTCCTTCTCTAGGCTTCCCTATGGCAGTGCTTCGACTATACCTCTTCCGACCAGTGGAAAGAGGCTGAGGAAGAGGAGGAGGACGGAGGAGGAAGAAGAGGATGAGGAGGAGGAGGAGGACGAGGAGGGAGGAGGAGGAGGAGCAGGACTATCGAGAAGGAGGAGGATGAAGAGAAGGGGGAGGAGGAGGAGGAGGAGGGAGAAAGGAGGGAAGAGCGAGGAGGGAAGGGCCATGAAGAAGGAGGGAGGAGGAGGAGGAGGAGGAGGAGGAGGAGGAGGAGGAGACCCCCAACATTGCGCCCACGGATCCAACGACGGGGGCCGACGACAGGGGGGACACCGGCTCAGGAGGGGGGATAGAGCGGTGAGCCGCGGAGCCCACACACGCACGTACACACACACACACGCACACACACACACGCGCACACGCACACACACACACACACACACACACACACACACACGCACACACACACAAACGCACGCACGCACGCACGCACGCACGCACGCACGCACGCACGCAAGCACACACACACACACACGCGCACACACACACGACCACACACACACACACACACACACACACACACACACGCACACACACACACACACACACACACACACACAACACACACACACACACACACACACACGCACACACACAAACGCACGCACGCACACGCACGCACGCACACACACGACCACACACACACACACACGCACACACACACGCGCGCACACACACGCGCACACACACACGCACACACACACACACACACACACACACACACACACACACACACACACACGCACGCACGCACGCACGCACGCACGCACGCACGCACGCACGAACGCGCACACACACAGTTCCTCGGCGACTCCCAGGAACATAGGGGAAAGAGGCGAACCCTTACAACAAAACCATGGGCAAAGATGGGGACCCGACTTTTGCCTACTTGTTTGTGCGTCCTTGACCCTCACCACAGTCGGGGCGCTGAAGAAGGAACCCTTTTCGTTGGGGAGGGGCTCGATGTTCCTTAATTGTTCCACACCTTGCCTAAGGTTTCCCTTCAGTCTTCGATGGGAAGTCGAAGTTTAACTTACGAAAAAAGGGGCCTCATTCCTTATTTAGGGTTCCTTAGGTCAACGCCTCGACTTTTGCCTACTTCTTTGTGCGTCCTTGACCCTCACCGCTGTCTCCACTGGCCGGCCGCTCCCCCCGTGCCCTCGGCCCTCGGCCCCCCCGTGGGGCGGCGCCGGCCCATGTCGGCGGCGGTGGCCTCCCGGGAGCGCCTCGCGGCTGCCGGGTGCAAGTGGCATCAGGCGGGGGGGGCCGCCCTTTGCTTCCTCCTCCTCCTCCTCCTCCTGTTGCTTCTCCTCCTCCTCCTCCTCCTCCTCCTTGCACGTCGCATCGCATCGCGTCGCATCCGGGAGGAGACGGGGGGATGGGGGGATTGTGAGGAAGGGGGAGACCGAGAGGGGGGTAAGAGGGGGGTGGGCAGAGGGAGGAAGTGGAGCAGGACCATGGGTAGCGTGATGAGGTCAGCGGACAGAAGAAGGAGAAGAGAGAACGAGGAGGGGAGCAGGAGGAGTGGGGTCCTGGCAAGAAGTGAAAGGGCGCAGCCCACTCCAAGCCGCTTAACCCACATGACAACCGACGACGTGCGAGGAAGGAGTTCGAGCTCCCCATTCCCGCCCCCTCCCCCCCTCCGTCCGGTCGGACGAAAGGGGAGTGGATTTAGAATTGTGTACGCTTCGCGAATCCCCACCAGCCGCTTAGCTCCGCGCGCGCGCCGGCAATTAGTTCCGCTCGTAGCCCGAGCTAACTCGACTCGCCGCTGGCGCCTTCGCCTGCGGTTGCGACAAAAAGAATCCCACCAGCCCATTCAGGAGCCCTGCCCATGAGAGCTGACGGGAAAAGGGACGTAGAGACACGGGAGGCTATCTTGGAGAATCGGAGACTTTCTTGGATCTCCGGGGCTGTATTGGGGGATATTGGGGTCTTCTTGGAGCTCTTTTGGGGCATCGTGTGGCCCCCTCCCCCCCTCCGTCTGGTCGGACGAAAGGGGGGTGTATTCTGAATTGGTGCGTCACGCTGACTGCTGCGTGTGCCGCTGGTCTCGGGGCCCCACCCACGGGCGCGCCCGCCTCGACGCAGTGGCGCCCCCCACGGTGGAAGGCGACCAGAAAACCAGCGTTACGCCCTCCTTGGGAGCCCTGGAGGGCCTCTTGGGGACCACCTCTTGGATTATGATGTTCCAACCTACTTTAGCCTTGATCGCCAGAAAGAGGTTCGAGCACCAAGAAAGAGCCGAAGCTTGACGGTTTTCACGCGTTGGGCCTTGAGAGGCGAGATTCGTCCGACATTTGTTCGATCAGTACTTTTCTCGGTGCTCGAACATATCTTATGGATGCGGTCCTTAAGTACGATGAAGCATAACCCTGGAGGGCCTCATGGGAGCCACCTTGGAGGCCATCGATCAACCGGGGTTTGGCGTCCCAGGTGTTGGCCCTCCCCTTGGGGAACATCAGCGTCGCCTCCTGAAGTGTTGCTGGGGCTTTCGTGGGCGCTTTCGGGGGGCCCTCTTGGGGGCCCCTTGGGCCCCTGTTGGGGCTCTCTTGGGCCATCTTGAGGTCCCAAAGCCGCATTGGAAGCGAAACGGCAAGAAGGCAAACATCATTGAGCGGCTTCGTGGGAAGTCCTGAGGGAGCTCCAGGAGCACTTGGAGCCGTCTTGTGGTCCCCTTGAGGCCCCATGGAGGCATGTCAGAAGCCATCTCGAAGCCATCTTGGGTTAGATGTCGGGATCGGTGGGTTCAGACTCAGGCCGCGCATCGGGCTCCCCCCCCCTGGGTGTTTCAGAGTCTCCCCTCTCGTGGCCGCCGTCCGCCGCCTCTTGGGGTCATCCTGGAGCCATCGCGATGTCCGAACTGCCGAAGTGCAGGGCATGCTGCCGAACTGCCGAGCTCCGAAGCCATCCCGGAGCCACTGCGAAGTCCTCCTGCGGTCACGGTCACGGGGCAGAGTGCCGGGCTGCAGGGGCGCTTTGCACACACTGGGTGCAGGCCGATCGGCGGGGCCTCGTACCCGGGCGGCTGGGCGGACACACCACACACACACACACACACAAACACACAGACGCGGCGCACGCACAGCACACGCACAGCACACACACACACACACAAACACACACACACACACACACACACACACACACGCAACGCGACGCAACGCACAGCACACGCAAAGCAGAGCTCGCGCAGCGCACGCGCAGTTGATAGTGCTGACGGTTACCGTGCGGGGGGGGGGGGGGGGGGCAGTCGCGAAACCATATCTCGAAGCCGTCGAGAAAGAAAAGAGGGGACAGTCGTGGAACCATGCGGGGGACCGTCGTGCAAGCGTCAAGGGGGAAGGTCATGAGACCATATGTGGGGGGGCAGTCATGAGACCATAAAGGGGGGTCAATCGTGACACCATAGGGAGGGTGGGCAGGGCGGGCGGGGCCGTTGCGAAGCCACGAGGGGGACGGTAGCGAAATTCTAGACGCTTCGCGTATCCCCACCAGCCCGTCCAGAAACGACGCCCAGGCGAGTAGAGGGTCGTCCTGAGGGGCTTTTCGGCGTCTTGGGTGCCTCGGGGGGGCCTCTGTGGGCCGTTCGGGATCCTCTTTGGGGCCTCCTGGGGGCCTCTTGGGGCCTCTTGGGGCCATCTTGGGGCCTCTGGGAGCACCTTGGGTGCCTCTGGGGGGTCTCTTGGGGCCTCTTGGCGGTCTCTTGGGGGCCTCCTGGGGGCCTCTTGGGGGGCCTCTTGGCTCTTGGGGTCATCTTGGGGCCATCCTGCGGCCTCTTGGGGCATCCTGGGGGCCTCTTGCGGCCATCGTGGAGGAAATCGATCAAAGAAGAGGGGCTCCTTAATTAGATTCCCCCCCCCAGGAGCCACGATCCTCGTGAGGGGTGTCGAATTTTAGCCTTCCCAGGGGTCGTTCTTGGGCGCTCCAGCGCGCCGCGGAACCCCCTGTCCAGGTCAGTGGGGAGGGGGTAGGGGGAGGGGTAAACCCCTCCCCGAAGGGGAAGAAGGAGGGGTGGAAGAGGAAACGTTCTAAACCACCGACGCCCAGAGGGCTGGTGGGATTACACGGAGGGGCAGTGATGAAGCCATGTGGAGTGACAGTCGTGAAACCATTTGGGGAGCCCCTCTCCTTCCCCCGTGTTCCCCTCCCCCCCTCTTCCTTCCCCTGCTCCCCCCTCCTGTCCTCCCTTCCCAGCCGCCTTCCCTTTCCCCCTCCCACGTGTGGTGCGCGTGTGCCGAAGTTGGCAGGACGCTGTGCGGTCACCGCCAACGTGACCGTCATTGGAGCTGGCTCCCTGTGGGCCCACGAAGCCCCGAAGCGTGCAATGGATGTGCCAAAACTGGTCCGGGGGGACGCGATGCAGTCACTATCATTTGGGCCTTCTGTGAAGCTCGACCTGTGCCCACGAAGCGTGTAATGGATGTGTCGATATGTGAATCGTCATGCTTGTGCTGAACGTGATGGTGGTAGCGATGACGAGGACGATGGTGATACTGATGACGATGGTGATGAGGATTGTGCTGCCAATCATGTTTGCAATAACGATACTGCGGATGATGGTGATGGTGACTATGAGGATGAGGGAAGAGGAGGATGGGGAGGATGGCGGAGGTGGAAGGTGGGTGAGACGCGCGACGCCGCAGATTCAAAACGAGGCCCCACATTCACACGGATCGTGTGTGTGCAGAAGTAACGGCCGAGGTTTGAAATCGCCGTCTACTTTCCATACCTTTCCTCGTCCCCCCGCATCCTCGCACGTGCCTCGTGCCATGGCGTGGTATTCCCCCCTCTTTCTGCCCCCCCCCCCCACCTGCGGCGAGCCCGGATGGCGACCCTGGTGGTCTCCTCGCTCCAGCGCAGCGCCGTGGAGGCGTGCAGGCGTCGAGGTCTATAGGGCCTCATTGCAGAGCCGTGCAGGCGATGGACGTCGGCTCAGCCGAGCAACAGCCAGCAAAGTCTTTCTCCTCCGTCGCCATGCCGGGCTGGCGGGGGTCTCAGACAGCCCCAGGGCAGCGTTCGATGGCCCGAGATTGCCTCAAGATGGGCCCAGCTGGCGCAAGCTGGGGTCCAGGATGATCACCGACACGGCCAATATCGCCCCCAGACAGCCCAACAGGGCCCCAAGAATTTCGAAGACGCTCGAAGAGGGCCTGAAGAGCCCCCAGAATCATTGAAAACATATGCTGTCAATGATTCAAAGCGTTTACGCCTTTTCGCTGGCCCCAGACGAAGTGAGGAACCAATGGAAACTGCTAGCCGTACATGGGTTGCAGCCATGTTGGGCTAGCATATGTTTGGGAGGCGGGCAGCAAATAGCCCAGTCGACGCGCATGAAGGCGAGGGTCAGGGTCACATGGGCGCTTGGACGCGACGCTTGGGCAAGTTGCGTGGCTGCCGCAATGCATTATAGAGCGGTGCAGAGGCGATGGCGAATTTTCTTTGGAACGCACGATAACTCGAGCACAGGGCGAGGCGTCTAACAAATGCCCGGCGAGTGCGCCAGCCATGGCGCCCGGGAGACCACGAATGAGGGCGACATGGGGGCATGACAGAAAGAGGAGGAGCAGAAGGAGAAGGAGAGTGAGGAGGAGGAGGAGGAGGAGGAGGAGGTGGAGGAGGAGGAGGAGGAGGAGGAGGAGGAGGAGGGGTTGAGCAGGAGGCTTGAAGGGCAGGCTTGAGGACGCTTGGAACCGTTTGGTATCCTGGACGCACGCACAAGAGGTCCACCAGGAGAGGAGAGGGAAAATGTTCACCGGTTATTTTGGGGGGGCCTTCGTGGGGACATTGTGGGGGCGTCTGTTTTTTTTGGGGGGGGCTTGTGGGGGCTTTGGCTTTCATGGGCCTGCCTGCGGTTTCGGATGTCATTTTGGTGCGGAGGGTTCGAACGGTAAATTTGACTTGCCTCTCTTGGGCCTGTCTTTTGGCCCTGTTGGGCTCTCGGGCCGTCTTGTGCGCCTTTTGGCCGTCTTGAGGTCCTCCTGGGCGGTTTGGGAGCCTTGAGGAGGGCTTGTTGGGTCGCTGTGGAGCGATCTTGTGAGCCTCGTGAGCCGTCCTGGAGGCTGCGAAGACGAAGAGGACGAAAGTGCTCGACATGCACGCTTGCCGAAGGCATTGGGGCGACTGTTGCCTTTTGGAACCCTCGTGGAGATCCCTTTGGAGCCCGCCCTCATGGGGTGTCTTCGAAACCTCGTGGGCCGTCTCGAGGCTGTCGTGGGTGTCTTGAGGCTGTCGTGGGCGTCTTCTGCGTGCGGGAGCCCAGTTGGAGCAGGCTTAGACTAGATCGAATCGCAGGCCTGTTGGAGACCACGGGGTCCGGGAGCCGGAGGCTCCGGAGGCCCCGGGGGTGCACTGACAAGCTCGTGCACCCCCGAGCGGGGGGCTGACGAGCTCGCGCCGGGGGGGCCGAGCGCGAGTGGAACGCTGGGGGCTCCCGGGGGCGGGCGGCGGCGGCGGGCTCTCGAGGAGCAGGGGGCCGAGGCTCGGCGAAGCCGAAGCCGACAGGAAGCTCGAGCTCCTCGGGTGCGCAGGGATGCGGTGCTCAGCACGCGGGGGGGGGGGGGCCTCACGCGCTCCTCGGCCCACAGAGCGGACACGGATCCCTGCGGGAGGGAGCGGCTGGGCGTCCACGGAGCTCCTGGGAGAAGGGGGGGGGGACAGCAGCTTTTGTTCACACGAGTTGTCACCCCCGGCAAGCGGGGGTCGGCAGATTCCAGCATTCATCCATTCGGGGCTTCCGACCAACGGCGGTCCAAATCGCTTCGAAGCAGCCGAAGGCAACCCCAGGAAGCCCCGAGACGGCCGAAGAGGGGCCCACGATAGCCTACAAGGGCCCCAAGATGGCCCAAGAAGGCTTCTGGCGGGCTCAGGAAGGCCAAAGAGAGCCCTTACAAGGCCACAAGGCTGCCCCAGTATACTTCCAAAGCGGCTTCGAGGGGCCCCGACGGCCCAAGAGCACTCCAAGACGGCCGAAGAGGGCGCCAAGACGGCCCAGCGGCCCCAGGAGGTCCCCAATAATGCCCAACAAGACCCAAAAGATGTGTAGCGGGCCTTCCTCTCTGACGAGCCGTGGCGGTTCGGTTCCGGATTGTCGTCGCTACCTTGTGTTCACCACTTGTTGTTGGTCTCGATGTTGTTTCATCTATTGCAGCTGCACGTCATCGTCTGTATCTACTCTATACCTCAAGGTCACTTGTCATCACACGTCGAAGTGTTCCGATCTCTTCGTCCGCCCACGTATGATGTGCCTAGAACCTGTCGCTGTTGTGATGCTTATCTGGCCTGGCCTAGACCTTAAGCGCGCGTAGATCTAGCCTCAGATGGTCCTGGGGCGACGAGATCTGTTGACTCGAGTTTGCTCGCTGGACTGTTCATACTCAGGTCATGGGTGATCGCTGGCATGGTCAACATCTGCGTCCCTCCAAACTTGGGGTCCACACGGCTCGTCGTAAAGGGTCAATTCTACCTTATTTGCCCCAGGAGTGTGCATACACACGTGAGCAAATTTGTTGAAACAGAGGTATGTCCATTAGCAGGTTTGTCGACACTGCCTTATCCTCTCCTGGCCCAACAGGTGTTGGGAGTGGCGGCCCGCGCTTTTCAAGATGATGTGAAGCGAGCGTACCGACAGCTCGCGTTGATTCACCACCCGGACAAGCCGGAGGGCGACGCGGACACTTTCCGGAAGGTGCAAGAGGCACGCCCGCTTTTGCTTGCCACGTGGTTGCGTCTTCCCGATCGGTTCAGCGAAGGTTCCAGTGTCGCACGTGTGTTGGCTGAGATCGCAGTTTGGATATCGGACCCTCGCTGGGCGTCATAGATCTCTGCGAGCGGCGCGCTCTTCAGAGGGCGGCCCCGCCCATGAGGCTGCGAGGGAGCTGGCAGTGCCCCCCCCGGCGGAAGACAGACGCAGGCGCCGCCCTCAGGCGGAGCGCCGCCGGAAGGCGGCGGAGGGAAGAGGCGCGCCCCCTTACGAGGTGCCAGCATTTTGGGATGCAGGGTTCCGAGGCTCAGGAGAGGAAAAAACACACAGACACAATTAATCCTCGATTCCCAAGAAAATATGGGAAACTATGGGAAGTGGGGGGGAAGACAGAAACCCAGAAAATAGGGGAATAGATGGGGACTCTTTTTATTTGTGTGCATTTGTTTGTGTGTCCTCGGGCCCCTTCACAGGCCCCCTCGCCGTGTCGCCGCGCCGTGTGCTCCGACGCGGTGCCCTCCGTCTCCATGGGGAGGGCGCCGCGCGGGCACCGGGGCGGTGGGGCCGCCTCGGGCGCGGTGGGGCTGCTGCGGCCTATATGGCGCGGCGCCGGCTTCGTCCACTTGGGGCCGCGGGTGTACCGTGGTGCCGGCGTCGTCCACCCTGGACGCGTCGAGAACAAACGGCGCGGCGGCACATGATCACCAGCCTCGAACGTATCCTTATCCCTAAGATTGACACGCCAAAAGGCGATGACAATCTTAGGGATTTGCCATCAAAAAATAAGGGAATCCCTAAGATTGGCATCGTGATGAGGAGGTGCCCAGCATAGGGATAGGGATATGTTCCAGGCTGGTAAACATGAGGGTTCAAGCGTGACGGTTCCGAGAGGTCTGCTGTTTCCCCGTTCAGTGCGACTTCCCGTCGGGCGCCTGCCTCCTCATCTGTCGGGCGCGGCGGAGACGTCGATCGAGATGCGTGTGTGTGCGTGCGAGGGGCAATGCTCAGGAGGGGAGAAAACACACAGACACAATTAATCGTCGACCACCAGGAAAATATGCGAAAATATGGGAAGTGGGGGAAGACAAAAACCAAGAAAAAATTGGAAAGTATGGGGAATATGTTTATTTGTGTGTATTTATTTGTGTGTTCTGGGGCCCCTTTACATGCGTTCAACGTGGTCTTTGTTGGGCGCTTACCGCCGCTTGCCTTTTCCTGACAGGACGGAGAAGGTCGGATGGATGTCTGGGTCGGGGAGGTGGACAGCGCCCAGGTTCCGAGATGTGCTCAGGAGGGCCTGCAGGGCTAGCGTCAGGGTCCTGTCCGCCCCCCTCATGCTTGTCCTCCTCCGGCTGCTTCTGCTCGTGTTTTGTTTTCCTCTCATCTTCCTCCTCCTCCTCCTCCTCCCTTTCCCTGCTAAGGTACGTTCACTCCTCCCTTTCCCTGCCTACTTATTATTGGTCTCATCGTAATCGTCCTCCTTCTCCCCCTTCGTCTCGCCCTCTCTTCTGCACCCCATCGCCCTCATCCTCCTCGCGATCTGTTTCCTCGGCCTTCCCCCGCATCCATCTCTCCCTTCCAGGTCTGTCTCTTGCTCAGGCCGCCGGGCGCTCCGCTCGTTGCCCGAGACTTCCACTTCTGCGCCTCCTCCTCCTGCTCCTCACGAGGCCCATCGTCCCTAAAGCTGGGGCCCTTCAGAACTTCGCCGACTAAACCACAGAGTCCACCAAAGCATCACTTCTTAAGCCACGCGCAGAGGGGGGTGGGGGGAGGGGGGAGGGCTTCTGAGAAGCACCCTGCTTCTTAGAAGGCGCGGGACTTCTCTATAGATGTAAGGCCGGCGCTTTCTAAGAAGCAGCCTGCTTCTAAGAAGCCCTCCCCCCTCCCTCTACCCCCTTGTGCGCGCCGCCAACTTCTCCTGCCTCTTGCCGAGCTGCTCCACCCGCCCGCCGCTTCCTCGTCACCTCCCTCACGCGCGCGCGGCCGCGCGCCCCAAAGAGGCCAGGAACGGAGGGATAGTGGCGGAGGCGGAGGGATGAGGAGCAGCAGGACCAGAGCGTACTCAAGATGCATTAACGATTGCCCATCGGTCGTTGAAAGTAGGTATTTCTGGATTCCCAGATTACAATCTACTTTAAACGCCTTCCTACTTCGATGATCGAGTGGCTTCACCTTTCCCGTCCTCCCAAGGGGGCGGACGGAACCCAATATATTTTCAACGCCTTCCTACTTCATGTTTCTTCTCACTTCTTCCGACCGATTGGTACGCAGCACACGGGCTCAGATCGATTCCTCCGATTCGATTCGACTTCGGATTCCGACTTGGACTCCGATTCCTCAATGGAGGCCTACCAGTCTGCCGGTTTCTGCCGATTCGACTTCTCCCGACGTGGTTGCCGGTTCCTGCCGACAATTCATTTCGATCGCCCATCCGACTCGTCGATTCGATCTTGGGCTCTCCTGGCATACCCTCCCGTCTCAAGTCCCCTCATCAGAACGCAGTCGCTACAAGGCGACCCCTCCGCTACAAGAAGCGCCCCAGGGGGGGAAACAACACACAGACACAATGAATCGTCGGTTCCCGGGAAAATATAGGAGAATATGGGAAGTGGGCGGGAAGACAGAAACCCAGAAAAATAGGGGAAAAGATGGGGAATCATCTTATTTGTGTGTATTTATTTGTGTGTCCCAGGGCCCCTTCACAGGCCCCCTCGCCGTGTTGCCGCGCCGTTTGCTCCGACGCGGTGCCTTCCGTCTCTTGGGGAGGGCGCCGTGCGGGCACCGGGGCGAGGGCCGCTTCGGGCATGCACACGCCAGTCAGCGTTTCACCATGTCCTGCATCTTGGGCGCTTCGCCCCCACCCTGCAGCACCCGCCTGGTACATGACGCAGGCCGTGCGTCGTGCCAGCAGAAGCAGAAGTGCGATGTGTCCCGCCAGATCACCGTTTTGAGACATGGCCGCCCCACGTGTGTAATTGTTGCACAAGGTTGCGCTTCTGGTCAAGGGCTTCGAGGAAGTCCCGAGCGACAACTGAAGACTCGATTTTGAAAAGGAACCTCCCTGCATCTGTGCGTGTGTTAACTGCTAACTGTGTGCAAGCTTCTGGTCTTTAGCTTGAAGGGAGTCGCAAGCAAGCGCCCCGTTCTGAACAGGAGCCGCCCAGCACCCCGTGCAACAGTTGTGACAGGTTTAGACAAATGTGCGCGGCGCAACGGCGACAGCCCCGTTTTGCAAAGGAACCGCCCGCCATCCTTGTAACCGTTCCAAAGGAGTTCGTCAGCCGAATGTGCGCGTGCCCAAGTTGGGAGCCCCGCTTTGACAATGACAAGGTCCCCATCTTTTTCACGGCTGCCAAGTGGAAGGCGGACGTGCGCGGCGTTAAGGCGAGAGCTCTGTTTGAGAACGTACTCCCTCCATCGATGTACCTGTCACAAGTTTTCAGACGACTTCGTGCGGCGCTGAGGGGAGATCTCCATTTCAATACCACCCCGTCCATCTTTGTAACGGTGCCAGCGTGCGAATCGAATGCGCGCGGCGTTACGGCGATCTTTCCATTTTGAAAACGCCCCCCTCCCCCCCCCCCACCCCCCCTCCATCATTGTGGCCGTTAAAAGCGTTCGGAACGAATACGCGCGGTGCTAAGCAGAGCTCCGTTTTGAAACCTGGACCCCTCTAGTTCTTTGACTGTTGCAAGTGTCAACCGTCATGACCGTATGAACCCAGTCGAGCCTCCGATTGAGAAGCCTACTCCCGAAGAGTTGGGCCAGCGCTTCCTAACCGACTCGCCGGAAGTTGCCCCTCTTTCTTGATCATGCTCGTTTCCAGCGTTAAGCACACGAAATGTGCCCAGCCTTGCTTGAGGAAGCTTGCGGGACGTTGGCCCAGATTTCTTATTGCATAGTTTCTTGATCATGGTTTCGGCTGCAATGAGGAGCTTCAGGAGGGGGACAAAAACACACAGACACACTTAATCGTCGATCCCCAGGAAGAAATGGGAAACTATGGGAAGTGGGGGGAAGACAAGAACCCAAAACATCTAGGATAATGTGGGGCATACTTTTATTTGTGTGCATTTATCTGTGTCCCAGGGCCCCTTCAGAGTTCTCAGGCGAAGCGAGCGGCCCGCCCCGTCGACACGTCTCGGGCTGCGGCAGGGAGGAGCTGCCTGTGCAAGAGGGGAGGGAGGGAGGGAGGGAGGGGGAGGAGGAGGGGAAGGGGAGGGAAGGAGGGAGGAAGGAGGAGAGGGAGGGAGGGAAGAGGGAGGAAGAAGGGGAGGGAGGGAGGGAGTGGAGGAGGGAAGGAAGGAGGAGAGGAGGGGGAGGAGGAGAGACTGGCTGGATTCAGCACGGAGCCGGTCCTCGTGCCAGGACGTATGAGCAGACGCTCGGATGAATCACATCACCTGTGAGGCAAGGCAGCGATCGCAACAACATTCGTATCGGGGGTAGACAGAGCCCCACCCTGACACGTTGATCAGTGAATTGTGCGTTTTCGGTTCTCGAGAGGGCGCCGCGGCCGTCACTTTCCTGGCTTGTGCCCGCCAGGTCTGGGTCCCGAGGTCGTTTTCACTGAACCGCGTTTTGCTAGGGGGGGTTCTGCCCATCCCCGATCGTACTGTGAAGGCCTTGCGGCTGGTGCCGCCGACCCTGTATGCGACAAGGGTAGGGAGATGGAACAGGAGGATGAGGGGGGGGGGGGCTCGTGGGTCCTCCGGAGCCTCTTCTGGGGTCTCTTAGGGGCCTCCTGGGGGCTTTTGGGGTCCTCCTGGGCGCCCCTTGGGGGGCCGCTGGGGGCCTGTTGTCGGGGGCGGGGCTAGGACGAGAATAAGTCCGTTCCAGAGCGTTCCGGATCGCTCAGGGCGTTCCTGAACGCTCTGCGAAGGCCGCGGCGCCCGAAGCATCCTCCAGAGCAGCCAGATCTCAGATATTCTCGATCTGTCCACGCGATGTTACCTTCATCTTGGCTCCGTCTTACTCTTGGGGGCCTCTTGGGGGTCCTCTTGGAGGCCTCTCTTGGGGGTCCTCATGGGGCTGATGACGCAGGGTCTTTCTTGGGTGGGGGTGGTGTTTTTTTTAGGTCGTTCGGGCCTCCTGGCGCCGCCCTTCATGCCGAGGAGGGGGACCTGGCCCCGAGACCGACCTTGCCTTATGTCGGGCGTGTCCCCCTACAGGGGGATGTTCGACGAACAAATAAAAATACCCCTAAACATGCTCCAAAAAGGCCTAAAAATATTCCAAAAATAGTCCCAGGAACATATTTGTAGCATTTTTGGAGTATCTTTGGGGGATTTTTAATTTTTCGTCGAAAACCCCCTGTAGGGGGACAGGCCCGACATAAGCCGTGCCACGGGGGCACCAGGCCCAGACCGGCCACGCAGGCCTCCTGGGCATGGGCGGCGGGCGAAGGCGCAGGCCAGCGATGCGCGAGCGGTGCGAAGAAGCTGCGTGGCAGACGCGACCAGTCTTAAGTCGGGCCTGTCCCCCCACAGGGGGATTTTCGACGAAAAATCAACATACCCCCAAAATAGTCAAAAAATGATCCCCAAATAGTCTGGGGACTATTTTGGGAGTATTTTTTGAACCGTTTTGGGGTATTCTGGGGTATTTTAACTTTTCGCCGAAAATCCCCCTGTAGGGGGAGAGGCACGACTTCAGACCAGTCCTGACACACTCCCAGACCTCCCCGCGCTGGGAAAAATCACGACGGGAGGACTCTTGCGGACTATTTTCTACTGAGGCCCTTCCCGGGCCTTGGGGGCCGGCAACAAAAAAAAGCGACTCAGGATGAAGAGCCGGTCCCGGGGAAAGGGTCCAGACCCAGGGCTGGTGAACGCTGTTTTGCTGAGCTTCTGCTGCGTTCTGTTTTTCGTTCTGGCAGGGAGGTGCAGGCAAACAGGGAGGGCAGCACGAAGAACCAAACGAGCACAAAACGAAACACAACGTTTAGGTCCAGCCCTGTCCAAACCTCTGGGGGTCGACGTTGTGAACAAAATTACGACGTCGGGGGTCTGGGCTTGTGGGATCCAAAGCGGGACAGGGGAGCGCCAGGAGGGCCTTCCAACACCTCTCCAACAAGGATCTCTGGAAGCTCTTGGAGGCAGCTTCGAAGGAGCTTCTGGCAAGGTTGTCGGCACACGTACTGGAAAACTTGTTGCGTCGGCGGCTAGGCAGGGGACTTCTGCGCTGGCGATGGGATGCCTAAACGGAGACGCCTTCAGAGCGAATTGTGCCATCATGCAAGAGGAGGAGAGACAAGGCTGCAGCTTCCCAGGAGTCACAGCGGAGTTTCCTGCCAGAGGCCGGAACGAGCTCCGTGGCCACCTTTGCTGGCCAGCTTCTAAGTCGGAAACGCTCTTAGCTCTCAGAGAGCTATCCCCAGACATGCGACGCCCTGATTTTTTCAGTACAGGGTCCCTGCAAGTCCCGAACCTCAGGGGGGAAACACACACACAGACACAATTAATCGTCGAATCCAAAGAAAATATGGGAAACTATGGGAAGTGGGGGGGGGAAGACAAAAACCCAGAAAACATGGTAACATATCGGGCATCTTTTTATGTGTGTGCATTTATTTGTGTGTCCTGGGGCCCCATTCGGAACCTTTCCCCTGGACCAGTTTTTCGCCCTGCGTCGTTTTGTTGACGGTCCCGAGGCCCGGCGACGGAGCAAGAAGCGCACCACCACCAGCACCCGGGGGGGATTCGGGACGGGCCGGTGTGCGGCATGCGGGTGTGCATGACGTCCCGCGAGGGCGCCCGACACGACGTACACCACCACCATCACCACCGCCACCACCACCATCACAACCACCACCACCACCACCACCACCACCACCACCACCACCACCACCACCACTACCATCACAACCACCACCACCACCACCATCACCACCACCACCACCACCACCACCACCACCACCATCACCACCGCCACCACCACCACCACCACCACCATCACAACCACCACCACCACCACCACCACCACCACCACCACCACCACCACCACCATCACCACTTCCACCGCCACCACCACCATCCCTGCCCACCACCACCACCACCCCTGACCACAACCACTACCACCACCACCCCTGGCCACACTCTGCCGTCATCCTCCAGGTGGTGGTGGTGGTGGTGGTGGTGGTGGTGGTGGTGGTGGTGGTGTTGCGGTTCCTTCCCCTGCAGAGGAGGGCCTGCGTTGCTCGAGCGGTGCGCGCGTACCGCTTTGCGCCCTGCGCTCCGCCGCCGTGCGCCGATAGGGCGCGCCGCCGCGCGCCACGGAGGGTCCGTGGTGGCCAGGCGGGGAGCGCCTGGAGGGAGAGGGAGGAGGAGGACAAGGACGATGAGGAGGAGGAGGCGGAGGAGGCGGAGGAGGAGGAGGAGGAGGAGGAGGAGG
>CAUYUJ010018360.1:774016-833866 GCA_963575745.1 Prorocentrum cordatum | reverse complement strand
TGGACCAGCGGCGGCGGCAAGTGACGGCCCAGCAGCTGCGGCACCTCCGCGCGAGGGGGACCCCTCGAGGCCACCTCCCATTCAGGAGGATGGCAGCCAGTTGCCGTGGACGCCCCCTGCGTCGTTAGCGCCTGTGACGCCGCCTAGGTCAGCGACCGCCGCCACCGCAGCAGCCGCTCGCACTGCCGCTGCGTCCGCTGGCGACCAGCCGCCGAAGCGGAGGCGGATCAGCCCGCCGCCCGAGCCATCGGACAGCCCGTAGAAACACGTCCGAGCAGCAAGGTTGCGCCATAGTACGCATCCCCCTTTAGTATCATCCAGGCACTCGGCCTGGCCCACACCCTGAATCCTCCTCCTCTTCGTCCTACTCATCCTGACTCATCCTCAGATCACTCCCTCCAATCACCGTTCGACTGAAGTAAACGCGTCTCGCCAAAGCGGTGCCCATCGGATCCTAATCCGACGACTCCTGAATCCCGATCTCACGATGCTTGGATTTCACATGGGCCCTTATGTAGCGACAGTTGTGCTTCAACGCGGGTGATTGCACATATGTTGGGATTCAAGCTGCGTCAACACTATATGTTTAGATGTTGAAGGGTTCTACGCTCGGCTTCCTCCTCTCCGTCAGATGTCGTCCCGTCCTGAGGCTCTGGCCCAAGTTGTGATGTGCCTCGGAACTCGCTCGGTTTGCCAAATCGCTGGGACACGCTATCGCTTGAACCCCGTTGGTCGCATTCATTTCGTTACCCCTCTCACTCTCGCCGACCTCATCCGCTTCTCCCATCCATGGCTCTGTGTGGGATGCTCGATCGCCCAGGTTCCAGAACCGAACGATGAACACGCGTCTGAGTCGTTGGTATCTCACCGATCGGCCCTGTATTACGTTGATTATACGCTGCCCTGCGTAGTTCGCCGCTTCTATGTCGCCCTATCCCTCCTCTATCGCCCTCTCTTGCTCATTCTACCCCCTCCCCTCCCTCTGTCTCACGCACCCTCGTCCGTCATCCCGCTCGCTCTCTCTCTCGTTCGCTCGCTCTCGCTCTCTCTCTCTCTCTCTCCCTCTCTCTCTCTCGCTCTCTCTCTCGGTCTCTCTCTCTCTCTCTATCTCCCGTTCCCCCCATATCTCTCCCTCCCGATCCCTCTCTCTCCCATGACCCTCTCTTCTGGTCGCCCCACTATCTCTCTCTCTATGTATACATGTGCAGGTATACGTGTAGCTGATACTATGGACTGCCCCATCCGCACTACATGTGTTCATGTGTACACATACACACGTCGGTGTGCATACACATTCCTTCATATCTGTATATATATACACGCATCGGTAAATAGATATGTATAGATATACACACGCATGAAGGCGCATCGGTATAAATGTGTTCCCGCATGGTACCAGCACGAGCGTAGCATTGCACACCCTACTGAGGGGCCCACCGCATACTCCCCACCAGCAAACGCCGATGCGTAGTCCCCGTAAGATCTGTGAGAGCCCATTGGCATTTCCCGTGAGACCTGTGACAATCACGTGAAGCCTGTAAGATCTGTTCGTGCTGGTGTAAGAATTTCCGACGGGATCCGCGAACGCTCATCAACACATCCCGTGGGACCTGTACACGAACATATGCAGTTCCAGTGGGGTTTCCCAGACGGTCTTGTAAAGGACTCTGACTGCGAGATTCCGCATCGATCTCCCTCCCCTGTTCGTTATTTCTCTCCCTCTCTCTCTCTCTCTCTCCCACTCTCTCTCTCTACCTCTCCTCTCTCTCTCCCTCTCGCTGCCATCCCCCTCTGCGCCAGGAGGCCATGGCTGTCGCGCACACGATGGAGATCGGCAGGTCGACCCTCCAGTATTCTAAGGAGCTCTGGGAGGGGCGGCTGGGGAGGAAAGGGTAAGGAATCGACAGGCCGAGGAGGTACATTGAAATGCCGACACAAGTGGAGGATAAACTTCAGTAGGATAAGTCGACGATGAGGGGGGATGGTAGGAAGTCTGGGCAGGAGGAGGGGGGCCAGACAACTTACCCCGACAGACGGAGGGGCGAGTGAGAGGTCGGTCCCATCTTCCCCTTCGATCCGCATCTTCCAGGTTCTCCGTCCTCCCTCCCTCCATCCCTTTATATCCCCACATCTTCTACCTCGACGCCACCAACTTGATCCTCCTCTTCCTCCTCCTCCTCATCCTCCTCCTCTTGTGCCCTCTCCCCCCCCTCCTCCACGTTCGCCTCGGTCTCCTCCGCCTCCCCCACCCTTCCCGCGGCTGCGCCCTGCGCAGGCCGACGAGCGCGAGAGCAATGTCAAGGTGCCGCTCCTCGGAGACCACGAGGGCCGCTTGATGGCGCTCTTCGAGTCCAGCGGCAGCCAGTCTCAGGCCGAGCAGGACCAGGAGGATGCGATGACCAGCGAGATGAATGAGTTGCATGCTCGCTTGCTGGACGGAGCCGACTGCCACTTGGAGACGAGTGCGATCGAGGGGTTCAAGGTCGACACGGGGACGCCGCTGGGCAAGCGCTTCGACCGCTGGATCCAGGGCAACCAGGCAGAGTACGAGAAGTACAAGAAGATGCGGCGGACCGAGAAGGCCGCGGAGCGCAAGAAGTGGTGCAAAGATGTCTACGACGAGTATCAGGACGGGGGCAGGTGGACAGGAGGAGTGTGATGGAGGAAGGAGGAGGGTATCCATCATTGCTTACCAGTGAACTATGATTTGCAAGGGCACCTAAAACATGGTTCCTGATGGGCCGAGCCTGGTAATTTACAATTTGCGGCATCATCGAAATCAAGGGTGGGGCCGCCGCCGATTCGCCACTAGATGATGCGTTGTGACAACATCCACAACCAATAGGTTGCGTTGTGCCACGGCCGTAGGTAGGGGAGGGGGAGGAAAGAGAGAGCTTCGCCCCAGGAAACGCGGAGCAAGCTCAAGGAGGAGATCAACAAGCACCGCTCGAGAGTTCGGTACCTCAACTTTGACCAGATGCTGCAGGCGCAGGGCGGAGGTGCCTTCCCATCTCAGGCCGTGATCTGCGGCTGCGTCAACATCTGCCAGGACGCCATCTTGCGCAAGCAGACGAAAGTAGACAGCAAATCTAAGCGCTTGCTCTTCCGGTACGAGGACGACGAGGAGGTGAGGGATGACCTTACGACCTGGAGGAGGACGCAGGAGGAAAGGAACCCCGTGCAGGGCCAGGAGCCGATCGCCGTGGCGGTGCCCGAGGGCGCGGTGGACACGCCGATCAAAGTTTCTGCGCCCAAGCCTGGCCTACAGCAGCACAGGATGATCCACAACAAGGTCAACCACGGGGGCGACGGTTCGAGCTGTGCTGGCGCGTCTCCCCTTCCAACTCCAGGGAGCTCTTCTGCCGACGGTCGTGAGGGTCCTACGGCCGTGCTGGGCAACTTGCCGAAGGGTGGCGCGTCTGAGGGCGGCGGCGAGCCAGCTGAGCCCAAAGGCAAGAAGAGGCGGAAAGAGGAGAAGGCCGCAGGAGGCAGCGCCCGCAAGGTGCAAAAGGGTGCTGGCAAAGGGACGAAGAAGAAGGAAACCCCACAGGCAGTGAAGAAAGAACTGCAGGCCCTCCAGCAGAAGTACGGGCGGATGCTGATGCAGAGCAAAAACTTCCTGAACATGATCAACGACGGCGAGGAGTTCAAGTGGGCCCGCGTTCCCAAATTCAGCGGGAAGATCGAGAGCAGCATCAAGAAGGTCGACGAGCTGTTGAATCAGAGTCCTCCGCTCGCTCTGGCGGTCACGATGGGGGACGAATCCCAGATGAACTTCGAGGAGACGCACGCAAACCTGGCCAGCATGGAGAAGATCAACGAGGCCCTGGACAGGCTGGCCCAGTCGGTGAACCGCATCAAGGACATCCAGGACGCCGCGGGCAGCTCGTCCTCGGACTAGGCCAGTCGCGCTCTGATGGTGCACGCTTCTTCTACCAGGCTGTGCAGGTCATGCGCAGCGGGATGGCTTAATTTGAAGCTGGTCGAACCACGTATGGGGGTAGAAGGAGGTCCCACACTCCCACTGCATCCCCTCTCCCACCTCCCGTCCTGCCCTTCATACCCCATTCCTCCTTCCTGTATTCGAGCAGTTGTTGGCCGAGGGGGCAAATCCGAGAAGTGGAGGCGCAGGCAGGCAACTGAGCAAGGGGAGGAGGTTGCCAGAGAAGAGATATGAGTGGGCGAGGAGGTCGGATGTGATGGAGGTGAGAAGTAGGAGGACAAGCAGAGGACGGAGGAGGAGGAGGAGGAGGAGAGAAGGTCGGCCAGCTCTAGCCAGCGCATTTGGACGGTCGCACTGTTTCGAGAGCGGGGCAGTGCGAGCAACTCAACTCACGTGGCGCGGGGGATCGCCTCGAACGGATTGCAAAACATCGAGACGCTTGCTCCGATGTTGGATTACTTTTTTTTTTTCTCTCTCTCTCTCTCTCTCTCTCTCTCGCCCTCTCTCAATCCCTCCCTCCCCCCACGTGCATTTGCCGTGATCTGCGCCGTGGGGCGCTTGCCATCTCGCCCATAGACATTTCTCTGGGATCTGTGCTTGCCCATTGGCATTTCAAATGGGATCTGTGAAAGCGCATCGGCGCATCCCGTGGGGCCTGAGAACGCTGATAGGATATCTCGTGGGAACTGTGCGTGTCCATCGTCATTATCCGCGGGATCCGTGGAGACCCATTGGTCAAATCTGTGCGTGCCCTTAACATGTCCTGCGTGGGATCTGTGAAAGATCATCGGCATTTACCCGTGAGATCTGTGCGAGCTATCTTGGAAAGGACAGTACTGCTGGCGAGTCCCCCCTCTCTGTATACTTTTAAAGCGTTATGTGATATGATTATCTATATCTATGTTTGTGGGTTGACATATGCATGCGTATGGATATATACATATATGTATATATGACTATATAGTACACGTCTCGATGTGTTGTGCCTCTGCAGTGTACATCTGCACGCATGTGCCCCTGCCCCTCCCATACCTACCTCCCTCGCTTTCCTCATCCTCTTCTCTGATCTCCCCATTGTTCGTGCCTTTCCCTCCTCCATTCCCCCGTCCTCCTCTTCATCCCTAACCTGCTCCCCCTCCCTCAACCTATTTCCACCCTCCATCCTCCCGTCCTCTCCTCTCTCGTCCTGCTCCAGTACCCCTTTCCCCCTCCCTCGGCGCATCTCTGGCCTACATTGCCCTCCCCATCTCGACGGATGCTCGGAGCCAACTGCAAATTTCCCGCGGGAGCTGCAAATTTCCCGCGGGAGCTGCAAATTTCCCGCGGGAGCTGGCGGGTAATTTGCGGGTAATTTGCGGGTAATTTGCGGGTAATTTGCGGGTAAATTGCGGGTAAATTGCGGGTAATTTCCAGGAAATTTGAGATTTCCACGTGTTTTTTCGAGGGAAACTCCGGGTAATTTCCGGTAAAATTCCGGTAAAATTCCGGTAAAATTCCGGTAAAATTCCGGTAAATTCCGGTAAATTTGGCCCCTGTTGGGGCCTCGTAGGCGTCGGGTGTTTGTTGGCTCCGACCACCCTTCGGACAGGGGCCATCCCCCCAAAAAATGGATTGTCCCTAGGGTCGGAGGTGCGAATTCCTGGATCCAAGCAAAATGCTATCTGAGGGGCGTCCTTGCAGCCATTTCCTGCCCCAGATCCGTCCCCCACTGCAGGGATCTTGCATCGCCCGTCCGCTGAGTGCGGCAATGCGTGGGCCTGAAGGGCGACGACCAGTGCCCGACGTGCAGGCCCGCCAACCTCGTGCCCCCATCTCTCCTCTTGCATGCGAGGGAACATCTTGCTACCCTTGTTCATCTTTGTGTTCAGCGACCGAGCTCGGGTCTGGCACTTCCAATGCATGTCTGATCACTCTCGGGGCTATCTTGGGCACTTGGGGTGGGTTATCTTTGGGATGCTTGGGTATCATAATTGGGGGTCTCCTGGTGAAGTGTCTTTACAGGGAGCCCTAGACCATCTTGGGCTCTCCCTCTAGGGGCCCCCTCTCGCGGTCCTATTGGGAAGTGTTTGTTGGGGCCCTGGGGGGAACAGAAACACTTGCAGGGTCTCCTCTTGAGAAGTGTTCTTTCTGGGGGGGCCCTCTCAAAAAACAAATCCCCTCCGCCCCCCCTCGGGCGCATGGCGCGGGCCTCCAAGTCAATTCCAAACGCATTCCAGGCACATTCCAAGCAACTACCAGGTACAGTCCAAGTAATTTCCAGGTGAATTTCAAGTAACTGTTAAACTCCACATGGGTTCCAATTACATCCCACGTAATTACCGCACCAAACCATTTTTGGCAATGTCCAATCATCCCACGGCCCGCGATTGTCGGTTCGGCGCCGTTCGGGCGCTAACTTGGTTTTCGGATCGGTGCGCAGCCCATTTGTGATGGCCAGTCTTGGGCCGCCCTGGGGGGCAGCTTGGAGCTCTGAGGCCATCGGACCTTCTAGGGGGATGAATCGCCGAGATCTCGGGTCCAACAGCGGTCAGCTAGATTTCCCGCGCGCGGTGAGGGGCTCTATAGAATCACGAACGCCGCCGACGAGAAATGTCGGCACAGATCCCGCTGGGGACGTGGGTCTTCCCCTCCTTGGCCCAAAGGCGTCGGGCGAGAGATGGTTCAGAACTCGCAGAATCGCCCCCCCTCCTGTCTATACCCGCCACTCCTTTGCCTCCGACCCCCCGCTCCACTCCGTCACAATGCGCTGCTTGGGGGGAGACGACCCTCGACCAGCCAACGCTGGTCAACTCGACGCCGCTAGCTAATCGGGCGAGCGCGGCAACCCTCAGGGAAGATGGCAGCGGGAGGAGAGGACGGGATGATGAAAAAGGAGGAAAGGATAAAAGGACAACGGGAGGGGCGTGGGAGAAGAAACCAAGCAGAGTAAGAGCAAACTAGGTGCTCCCGCGCCATATCTGACATCACGCCCCCGTCCCCCCGTTCCCAGTGATTGGCAGACCTGTCCGCCGTCGGGTGTATGTCTGGAATGAGAGATAGCGGGCGTTGCTGCAAGCGGCGGTGAATCGTGTGCCTGAAATTGCGAGCCCCCTGTGGTGCCCTCTCGGGACTCTCCGACGCCCCCTCCCCACCTAGGGCCCAAATCGGGTGCTGGGAGGCCCCCATGGGCTCCCAGAATTCAAGGTTGGCTTGGAACAATGGGTTTAAGTTTGCGGCCATCTCGCCGTGGGTCCTCTTCGCGGCCTCCCTGGCCACTCAGGGCTCTCTTGGCTTGGTTTGTTGGGCGTCTCGAGGGGTAGGGTTGTGGAAGTGGTGCTTGCGATCAGCGCTCGGCGATGCACATTCAAAGTCTAGACGTTCCTGCCGTCATCGCAATTGCGCGCCGCTGTTGAGGCCACTGCAGGGAGTTTTCGAGGAACTGTCCTCATCCGACATTGGGGTCTGCCTGCTGTGTGTTCCCCCCCGCCCCCTCCGTCTCGTTCGGGCAAGTCTACCCTGCGAGGCCCTTGTATATTGCAAACGTCGCGGCGTAGCCAGTTTTGGCCCGAACTTTTCGCCAGCGCGAATGCCTAGCAAGCGCAAGCGCCCACTCTCCTCATCAACCTCCCCAGTGAGATTGCATTCTTGGGAAACACGCCATGCTGGAGGCAACGATGACACAGAATGCGGCAATTGGGTGTGCACTCGTGCGAATTCTGCATCACAATTGGCTGGTATGCTCTTCTCACAATATGCTTGCGGAAAGCTGGACGCCCAAACCGTGTGTGTTATGTCCTTTCATGCGTCCAAAGCAGGGATCAAGAGCTCGCACATAGTCAAGCTTGCCTATCCACCTGACCGCCAGAGTGGAAAGTACAAGCGCCATTTGGACAAAGTGTTGCCCAAGGCCCATGCAGCTCCAGAGTACGATTCCCTGGAGGTGCCTATGTGGAGAAAGGGGCAACGTTGCGTGAGGAACCTGATGGTAGCGCCGCCCCACGAGCTCCTGGAGGGAGAGATGGCCAAGATAAAGGAGGACGGGGACATCCTAAAAGACGAGCTGCCGTGTGACATGGCTGCGACATTCTACAATCACGTTCATCGGCACAGGGAGGGGGACGATCGACCTTGTCACCCAGTATCGCTGTATCTCGACGGGGTGCGCTTCACGCGCACAATCGGACCTGGCCGCTGCGACAGCTGCATTGGCATCGCGATGTACAATGCTCGAACTTCGCGGCGCCATCTGATATCTATACTGTCCAAGCGGGAACTATGCAAGTGCGGCTGTCGTGGATGGTGCACCTTGTGGCACGTGTTCCGTTACATCAGATGGTCCATGGAGTCAGCCACTGAAGGTATTCGACCAGATCGCCGCTGGGATCTGTCTGCGTGGCCTGAATTGTCGGCGGGGGCGGCCTTGCTGAAGAGGTCCCCCAGGATGCGAGCCAGGTACATTCTGACTCAGATCAAGGGGGACTGGTCTGAATACTGCACATCGCTGGGCTTCCCGACCTGGCAATCGGTTGCACGCTAATTTCAAATGCCAGCACCCACGGCCCACGTGCAGTAAACAGGCATTTAGCGAGGAAAGGCACAGGAGGAGAGGGGGAAGCAGAGCAGGGAGAGGGGGGAGGAGGGAAGCAGGACGTTGGCGGCAGGCGGTGCGGACGCAAGGGGGGAGGGGAGGGGAGAGGACAATATAAGAGAGAACGGTTTCCCAGGCTGCTCTTTCGTCATCTGTTGGGGGCCCGCGTCTAGGCCTGGCACCGCGTGTCAGTCGCATTTTTTTGTTTTGCACCAGCGATCGACGATCTGGTAGCCATGCGAATTGGCAGGCAAAGGAATAATATCTGCCACTCGTCCTCGTACATTATGTGAGGGCGAACTGACTGATATTATACCCAGGTGAATTCACCATGCGTGTACTGTGCAGCTCGCAAGTGTGAAATGTACAACTTCGACGGTATATCAATAGATGGGCATTCTTGGGGAGAGCATCTTCTGACGTACGAGGAGGAGTGCAATCACTGTGAGGTCAGGATCCACGTGACAGATGAGCGCATTCGCCAACTAGTTTTGAATGTGGGGCTCCTGAGCTTCGACCACCGCAAACAAAAAACTGGATATGTGTTATGGTCACCAGTGGAAGAGCTTGGCCTTCAAAAGTGGGATCGCCTCGACCCGTCAGACGATCTCCCAGACGTCGCCCTGTTCGCGTCGCGGGAGCTGCCTTTCTGGTGTTACTTTTGGCGACGCCACTGGGATGATAGAAACAGGATTGCGGACCGAGTTTTGAAGAGAAACCCCATATTCTATCCCAGCCTAGGAATCACTCCGAAAGACCATCTGCATGCAGATACACTTCACGTGATTTACCTCGGAATTATGTTGAGATATTGCGCAGCCGTAATATGGTCTGCGATCGAGTCCAATTTCTGGGGGATTCCAGGGTCCAAAGAAGCAGTTGTGGCGGCCGGTATAAGACGGATTTTCAACGATTACAAAAAGTGGTGCGAGCTGAACAATGTTGCGCTCAGTATGCAGTTGAGCTGTCTCACCCCCACCATGCTGTGCACTTCTTCCGAGCGTATGTTGAAAACGAAAGCAGCCGAAACAGGAGTTTTAACAAAATGGGCAGTCGATTTTTGTAGATCCTTTGGCAGTCGGTTCCAGCACGGGGAAGCGCTTGGAGCTGCGGGGGAATGCTTGGTAGAATATATGGGTATTCTGCGCAAAATGCCAATGGAGGTGCCCAGGGCAGCATGCATCTCTCTCCTCGATCTTGCTCTCAAGCACACAGCCTTGATGGAGCTGGCAGAAGAAGAGTTTGCGCCCAAGATGCATGTTTGGATTCACATGACTTTGATGATCCCGCGGTGCGGGAATCCCAGAATGTATAGCACATTCGTGGATGAATCCCTCAATGCAGTTCTGGCGGGCATCGCCGCCTGTGCTCACCGAGCAACTTGGCACCGATCTGTGTTCGAGCGCGTGAGGTTGCTGCCACTTGTGCAACCAAGCTGCGCGTTCGCCTCGCTTTAAGCAATATTACAGTCACCCACCTCATTATCGTGGTAATCGTCACCACGTCATCATCATCATCAGCAGCATCAGCATCAGCATCAGCATCATCAGCATCATCATCATCATCATCATCAGCATCATCATCATCATCATCATCATCATCATCATCGTCATCATCCTCATCCTCATCCTCATCCTCATCATCATCATGTCATCATCGCCACCATCACCATCACCATCACCACCATCAACATCACCATCACCGTCATCATCAGAGCATCCGCTGTCGCCAGGGGTACCGACCGATCCAGCAGAGTCAGCACGCGCCGATTGCAGCACTTCCCCTGGAGGCAAAGAGAGAAAGAGAGCGAGAGAGAGAGAGAGATAAAGAGAGAGAGAGAGAGAGACCCCCCCTAACAGAGGAAACACACAAATCGAGGAAACAACACGATGAACAAGCCAAACCGAGGAAACAAACAACAAACCGAGAAACCAATAAAGTAACTGAGAGAAAGAGAGAGAGAGAGAGAGAGAGAGAGAGAATGCGTGAGTGATGAAGTACGGGAACGCACGCCCTCGAGTGGGATGGGAGGGGGTGCACCTGCGGGTCTGGGACCTACGAGAAGGGCCCGCGCCCCTCCCTCTCTCGTTCGCTCCCCGCCCCCTTGCCCCCAGGCTTGTCATCAATCCGAATGGCCCCATGACTTCGGCAGAGGTCTGCACCAGTTTCTCGGCCCTAGGGGCGGCCCCCTAACACAAAACATCGAGGTGGGAATCATGCAAACAAACATGCAACAACTGTGAATTCTCGGGTGTAGCGTTTCGAGCCTCTTGGGTCGGCCCCGTCGGGCCTCCTTTCGACCGACGTTGAGCCCCTAGGTGCTGTTTATAGCCTGCCGCAGCTGAATACTGATTGTTGTGAACTCCCCCACGGGCATTCCGCTCCGTTCCGTTGTCTGCCCCCTTTTGCTCCACCTCTCGCTCTGACCTGTCACCGCCGCTCGCCCGCCCGCACCCCCCCCCTCAACCCACCCCGCCCTCCCGCAGAGGCTGTCTGGTGGACGCACCTACGCTGGCGGTGGGCGTGCTGCATCGGCCGCGCTTGCTGGGTATCACGGCAGGCGTTGGTTGTGGGGGGGGGCATCTTGCTCCCTCGTCCTGGTTCGCTTCCTTTTCCCTTCCCTCCTCCTCCTGCTGCCCCCCCCCCTACAAATGCCTCTGCCCCTCCTCCATCTAGTTATCCGCCTCGTGCTACTCCTCCTAGACATGCCTCACATTCCCCCCTCTTCCTCGTTATATGTGTTGCGTGATGTGTCTTTCTCCCCGTCTCGTTATCCGTTGTGGCTCTTGTGTGTTATCGTTGCAAGGTGTTCCCTCTCTCTCCCTCTCTCTCTCTCTCTCCCCGTTTGTCCTCTCCCTCTCCCTCTCTCTCACGCTCTCTATCTCTCTGTGGTTTCTGTATGTATATACATATATATATATACATATCACTCTCTATCCCTACCCTTTATCTCTCAATACATAAATACGTAATACCTTCATGTAGCTGCGCAGCCAGACCGAACGTATGACTATATATATATATACGTACGCACATGTACATATACATATGCAGGGTAATGTTGCCAGCAGTTTCTCTACATGTATACATGTTGGCGACCCCTGTATCGCAACATATATGTATGTTGATTACAATGCTGATCTCTCGATCGTTCTCTGCCGAACCCCCAGTCGCGCGTATATACGCGAGTACATACATGGCACATATACATATACATATATATATATAACTATGCGGTGCACACGCGCGTGCGAATCACTACTCCTCACTACCACTCTCGGTCTCTCTGCATCGTTCTTCGACCCTACTCTCCTCTAGATACACATGTATCTGCAGATTTGCGCACGTACCCCTCGTTCTCAATCGGCCTAGCTCTCTCTATCTCTCTCATCCTGACCTCCCCCCCCCCTAAACAGGCCAATACGGACGGGTGTAAAGTGACCCCGTTCCCTCTACCGCCCTGACTCGCCCCCCTCTGTCTCTGCCCTCCCCTGCCTATCACTATAGCTCTGTAACAATAACTCGTCCTCCCTGACTCGCTCCCCCTCTCTGTAGATAGTTCCCTCCCTCTCTCTATACCTATCCCTCCCTGCATATATATATATATATATAGTACCCCCTCTGCCTCACTCGCGCACTAGCTGCTCAGTTCTCTCTGCCTCGCCCGCACTCGGTCTCTTATTCTCGCTGGCTCGCAAGCGTGCCGTGCGTGCCTATGTATATGTATATATAGAGAGATAAAAGGTGCATGTATGCATGTGTGTACGCATGCGCATGTCTGCACATGCGCGCGTGCACGCTCAACGCTCCGACTCGCAAGCGCGCTGCGTCCCTGCCTGCTCCGTGACGCCACCCTTCTCCTGATCACCAAAATGTCCTTCCTTACAAACATCCACTCCAAGTCCTCGTCATTATCACCTGCACTCCCTTCGCCGACCCGCGGCGGCTACGGCCCCGCTCTCTCCCTTTCGCTCTATCTCTCTCTCTCTCGAGTTCTCTCTCTCTCTATCTCTCTATCGCTCTCTCTCTCTCCCGCCGTGTGTCTGAATAATGTCATTCAATGTCATGTTCGTTTACGTGCTCTCTCTCTCGCTCTCTCTCTCTCTCTCTCTCTATCTCTCTCTCTCTCTCTCTCTCTCCCTCTCGCCCCCAATCTCTTTCTCTATATCTATATATATCTCACTCTCTCGCTCTCATCTCTCTCTCTATCTTTCTTTGGATTCTCTCGTTCACCATGCATGCTTGACGGCTGCGGCTTCTCTCTCTCTCTCTCCTCTCTCTCTCTATATAGTCTCGCCCTCCTATTTCGTGTTCCGTCTCTCTCTCTCTCTCCCTCGCTCGTTCTCTCTCTCCCTCCCTCCCTCTCTCTCCCTCCCTCCCTATCTCTCTCTCTCTCTCCCCCTCTCTCTCTCTCTCTCCCCCCTCCTTCTCTCCCCCCCTTCCCCTCCCCCGTGGGACCTGTAAAAGCCCGACGCCCCATGGGGGCCGACACCTGCGGGATCACCTGTAACCCATCGACACATCCCGTGGGACTTGCCAACGCCCCGAGCATGTCACGTAGGATCTGTGACTGCCCGCGGGATTCATTAAAACCCATAGGCAGTTCCTGTTGGGTCTGTGCGTGCCCACAGGCATATCCCGTGGAATCTGCGAAACCCCATCGGCATTTCCCGCTGGAGCTGCGCGATCAACGGACACTGCTGAAGGCGAGATTCCGAGGCGTGAGTGGGCTCAGGAGCGCACTGCTTCCTCTCTGGCCTGTTGGTTTGCTGCCAGCCACAAGCAAATGAAACGAGGGGGAAAACGGAGGAAATGCCGATGGGCACGCACAGACCCGACGGGAAATGCCTACGGACGGCTGGAGGGATGCGGCGTGTCTCGCATCATGGGCTGATGCTGCAATCGTGCTGCTCACAGGTCACGCGCGGGTGTCTCTCTGCCTACCCCTCTCTCTCTCTCTCTCTCTCTCTCTCTCTCTTTTGTTCTCTCTCTCTCTCTCTCTCTCTCTCCCTCTCGTTCTCCCATCCCTCTCTCTACCTCATTCGCTCGCTCATGCCCCGCCGCCACCGCTCGCCCGCCTGCCCGTTTCCCGCGGAGGCTGCGCGGTGGCTGCGCTGGCGGTGGGCGCGCTGGAGCGGCCGTGCTTGCTGGCCACCACGGCGGGCGTTTTTTAGGGGGTCCTCCTCCTCCTCCTCCTCCTCCTCCTCCTCCTCCTCCTCCTCCGTCTCCTCCTCCTTCTCCTCCTCGTTCTTCCCCTCTTCATACTCATCCTCATCCTCATCCCCATCGTCCCCCTCCCTCCTCCTCCTCCCCCTCCTCCTCATCCTCTCTCCTCCTCCTCCTCCTCCTCCTCCTCCTCCCTCCCCCCTCCTCCTCCTCCTCCTCCTCCCTCCTCGTCTCCTCCTCCTCCTCCTACGTCTCCTCCTCCTCCTCCTACGTCTCCTCCTCCTCCTCCTCCTCCTGCTCCTCCTCCCCCTCCCACTCCCCCTCCTTCTCCTCTTCGCCCCCTCCTCATCCTCCTCCTCCTGTCCTCCTCGCCCTGACTCTGCTGCAGCTCTTCGCCTCTTCTTCCTTCTCCCCCGTCCCCCCCTGATCCTCCTCTGGAAGGGGGGGAGCGCGATAGACATGCCGCAAGCATCGACTTGCACTACCTGTGCACCGACCTGCGCAGCCACCTGATTGCGTAGCCAGCCCTGCGTCCCATTGTTGTTCCCCTACTCGGGGTGCACTGCTTTTTTGCCCCCTCTGCTTGAGGAGCACCCGTCATGAACGGGAGAGGAGGAGGAGGAGGAGTAGGAGCAGGAGGAGGAGGAGGAGGAGGAGGAGGAGGAGGAGGACGTAAGGGAGGAAACAAGGAAGGGGGGCTCGAGGGCACGACGGGTACGGATGAGCACTAGGACAGACGCGACGGCATGGAGGAGGATGAGGAGGAATGCGCCGAAGAGCGTCGCGACAGGAACGCGGGAGAGGGTGTGGGGATCACGACGCAGGATGGGACTCTGAGAATAGCCACGCTGGCCGTTATAGCCACGAGCGCATGTCTAATGCGCGCGGGGTCGGGCCCCGCTCAACGTCGTGTGATGTGTTGCCCTTGCCCCCTCAAAGATGCGGCACTCCCTCTCCCTCCCCGTAAAGGTGACGGAGGACAGAATGGGGGGAGGCGTAAGAAGGACGGGGGAATACGGGAGCAGTAGGAGATGGAGGCTGGATGGAGGAGCAGAACGGGCGGGCGGGAAAGAACTGCAGGAGGGGACGGAATGGGACTCTCGCTTGCGCGTGCTGCTGTCTGACGTGTGGGAGACGCTGCGTCGCGGCAGCTCTAGCAAGCGTTTGCGAATGCAAATGCTCTCGAATTCGACCGCTCACAACTCCGTGTTTACCGCTGGGTGCGACGGAACGGCGCGACATTCACAACACGAATGTTGGGGTCGAAGGTTACCCCGAAACCCCGCGAACTGAACCAGCCAAGACTTCAGAAGTCTGCTCGTCCCCAGCGCGCGGTTGCCCCCTTTCTCGTTCCCCTTCCCGCTCTTGCCCCTCCGTGCCCCTCCTCGCCGCTCTCCGCTGGCAAGAAACCTCTGGCTTGAACACCCCACGGTGTTGTTCATGAATCACGCCGTGGGGTGCTCAAGTCTGAGAGGACGTTTGCACTGACCTGTGAAACAAAAACACAACAAATTCCCCTCCTCCTCCTCCTCCTCCTCCTCCTCCTCCTCCTCCTCCGCCTCCCCCCTCCTGTCCTCCCCTAAACCCTGCTCGCGACGCGGCGCTTGGCCGTGGGACCGTGAGCGGGTTTAGTTTCCAGGCCGTGGGGCTGCGAAGGCGACGGCACATCAAACCCCGCGCGAGCCGTGCGACCATCGATCGAACGTGCGAGCACAAAACGCCAGATGACGAGCGCAGGGGCGAAACTGACGGTGAGGACGATGCGGATGATGAGGCAGGGGCGCGGAGAAGACGGACGGCGACGACGCGGGGGGGAGAGAGGGGAGACTAGGCGAGGGAGGGGTTGGGCTGCCAGTTGGGGCGCAGGATGCGGAGGAGGAGGAGGAGGAGGAGGAGGAGGAGGAGGAGGAGAAAGAGGAGAAAGAGGAGGCGGAGGGAGGAGGAGGAGGAGGAAACGGAGGAGGAGGAAGACGAGGAGGAAGAGGAGGAGGAGAAGGAAGAGGAGGAGGGGGAGGAGGGAGAGGAGGAGGAGGAGGAGGAGGAGGAGGAGGAGGAGGAGGAGGAGGAAAGACAACGAGAAAGGGGGATCACACTGAAGTGCCCCATGTCTCGTGGTTTCGCGGCCTGGCGCGATCGACATTTTTTCAGGCCGTCATACGTTGCAGCAATTCCATGCAGCTGCGTGGTGATATGTGAGATCTCGCACGCGTGCGCACCGACGGAAGAAGTGCAATCCCTCTCCACTCGTCCTCCGAATCCCCCTCCTCCGCCTCCCTCCTCTGCCTCTTCCCGCGTCGGGTATTCCACCGCCGAGCCATGGTCTCCCTCGCATTGGTTTGTATGCGATCCCGCCTGATTCGTCCAGCAACGCGTTGTTCTTCGAAGTTTTGCGCCACAGCGCTGTGTATGTATATATATATATATATGTGTATATGTATATGTATAGGTATCTATATATATATATATATGTATGTATGTATTAATACGTTTCTCTGCTAAACATGCGGGACGTCCTCCTCCTCCTCCTCCTCTTCCTCCCTCTCTCTCCTCTTTTTTCTCCCCCTCCTCCCCCATTGTCCCTTCCCGATGTGCTCCCGATTTCCTCGTATGTTGCTAACGCCGTAGCGCAAAGTGCTGTTGGGGGCTTCCGCGGCCTCGATGCGGCGCGTATAACGATCGACACGCTGGTTCGAAAGAGTGTTCCCGCGCGGCCTGGCCGCCAAGCCCTCGTACAACAACAAAAAACAACGCTCCAATGCTGCAATCACACAACGCATGCAACCAACAACACATAATTTCCACGTTTCCGTTTCCACTGATTTCCGGAAATTTCCGAATTTCCGGATCCAATTTCCAAATTTCCGCTCGTTTCCGGATTGTGGATCCTGTTTCCGCGAAAAGGACCTGTGGGTGGGTCAGATATATAAAATCCGGCAGCTCAGGGTTGCGCTCGATAGGAGTTGGATTCCTGACCGAAGTGTTTTAGGAATTCCAGTGGCGCATCTCTGTCGCCTCCGGGGGGGATATGACCGGAGCCCGTTTGGGGCGACGTTAACCCGGCTGGCGTTTCGAAGTTTTGGCTTATTTCGAGTTCGAGCCTGTATCCAAGGGGTGGGGTGCCGTGATTGCTGCCACTCAGTTTTACGGCAGGCGACGCCCCCATGCCTTTTCCTCCGCTTTGGAATGGTGCGACGCCGGGATGTCCTTCGTGAACTCCGGGTTGTCTTGGCCAGTCCGTGGACACCCGGATGTCCTCCGTGGACTCCCGGTTGTTCTTGCCTCCCTTCCTGCCTTCCTCCTTATGTTTTCTCTCTTTGTCCTCGTTCTCTTTGCCGAGTGCGTTGCGTTCGCGAACCAGCGCACGAACCCCCATGGTGCCCCTATTTGGGGCCATGTGCGCGCCTAGGCCTAGATATTGTTGCGCGTGCTTCTCTACATTCGCACGCCCGCCGACCTTTAAACTTTGATTGCGTTGCCGGATGGATCAGATGGCGTTCGCCGCCACCACCGCCACCTCCTCCCCCCCCTCCTCCTCTTCCTCCTCCTCCTCCTTTTCTGTCCGTCCTCTTGCCCGTCCGTCAGCTCTTTTTTTGCCCAACCCTCCTTGGTTGGGTATTCGTTTTGAATAGAGCAGTGTGGTCGCGTCCTTCCTCCTCCCGCCTCCCGCCTCTTTCCTGCCTCTTTCTGTCTTGCCTGCGGGGGGCTGTGAAACTGTCGCCAGTTTCGAGGCCTGCTGGGGGGTCCAGCATAGAGGGTAATCGCGGCAGATCCAAATTAGACCTCGCCATTCCTGGGGGGCTGCGATCTGTGAAACTGTCGCCACTTTCGAGGCCTGCTGGGGGGCTCAGCATAGAGGGTAATCGCGGCAGATTCAAATTAGACCTCGCCATCCCTGGGGGGGGGGGCTGCGATCTGTGAAACTGTCGCCACTTTCGAGGCCTGCTGGGGGGTCCAGCATAGAGGGTAATCGCGGCAGATCCAAATTAGACCTCGCCCTCCCTGGGGGGCTGCGATCTGTGAAACTGTCGCCACTTTCGAGGCCTGCTGGGGGCCCAGCACAGTGAGGGCCACGCGCGGATTCAAATTAGACCTCGCCATCCCTGGGGGGCTGCGATCTGCGAAACTGCCGCCATTTTCGAGGCCTGCTGGGGGGCCCAGCACAGTGAGGGCCACGGGCAGATTCAAATGAGACCTCGCCATCCCTGCGGGGCTGCGATCTGTGAACCTGTCGCCACTTTCGAGGCCTGCTGTGATCCCCGTTTTCGAAGTGGCTAGGAGTGCTCAGGAATTGTAAATCATCAGCTTTATCAAGCCCTTTTCCTGTAGCCAGTGTCCTGCGAGTCTCCCGAATTCCGTCTGCAGACATATGCAACCCTCGCTCCGTCATCGCCCCCTTATAAAGTATCCTAAACTATTTGCGCCCCGCTTTTGCGCAGGGGTTGGGTACGTCGCCAGGGTAATTTTCTCCCCGCTGCCCTGTGCCCTTGCCAGCTCCACATCATTCTCCTCTTCCTCCACATCATCCCCCTCCTCCTCCTCATCACCCCCCTCCTCGGTGCCCCTCATCCCCCTTCCCGTCCGCCCCCTCTTCCTCGCCCCCCCGCCCCCCCCCCCCCCCCCCCCCCCCCCCCCCCCACCCCCCCCCTACTCCTCCATCGTTTCGCTCGCCTCCTCCTCTCTCCCATTTTCCTCCTCCTCCTTTCCTCTTGTTATTTCTCTTGCTATTCCTCCTCCTTCCTTTCTCCTTCCCCCCCCCCCCCCCCCCCCCCGCCCTCCTCCTGCCCGTCCTTTCCTTACTAAAGCGAGACCTCCGAAGCCAAGGGGGACTCTTTAGGTCACGCCTGCGTGACTGCTGCCCCCTTTACCTCTCTGGCGGGTAGCCCCATGGGGTGGCTTTCAGGCCACTCACAGAGACAACGGCCTCACCGTGAGTTCGGGGCCGCGGGGCGCCCCCTCAACAGCGGCCCGCGCCCCTGCTTTTGTTTGCTTGGTTTCGTTTCCAGGTTGGCTCTAGCACGCGCGCGCGCAGTTGGTTCAAATGGCCCCCATGGCGCCTCCTCGGGAAAAAAGTGTCTCCTTTGGGCGAGCGGCTGGACAAACGCGGCGGCGGCGGCCACGGGCGCGCAGACGGCGCGGGCGACAGGGAATTACAGCGAGCTGTTGAAGCCTTCAAGGACGCGAGGAATGCGCAAGGGTTGAGGGCTCGGAAGAACGCGGGCAAAGCGGGCCACGTGCTGTTCGCTTTATTCCGCCACGTGTTTTTGCCTCTCGGCTTTGGTCATGCTGACGGCTTCCCTTTGCTTCTGGCGCGGCATGCCGCGCGCCGCTCCCGCCCCGAAGCTTGCCCTGGCGAAGATGAGTGGCAGCTCCAGACCGTATCGGGCGATCCGCGCTGCATGACTGCGTCGCTGTACAAGCACATGGGCGGCGCCATCAAACCCCTTAGGCAAATTTCGGGAGGGCGAGGGCGACCGCAATTTGGAGGAGGTTGAGTCCGCATTGCAATTGCACCCCGTGCATGAGGATTTGCACGGGTCCGACCCATAGGTTTCAAGGCTTTCATCATTGTACGCTGGGCACGCTGGGAAGCGTGAGCGTGGTGTTGTGGTCGCGAACTTTCATGTCATCCTGAGCGGGCGGAGTTGGTTAGTCTTATGGTTTTTCGGACGGAACCCAGATTTCCTGATAGAGACAGACGCTGACTCTATGTATTTGCAACGCGTTATTGGGAATTCTCCGCAATATCAATACCTCGGGGTGAACCATACTGTCGACACTAATGTGTGGTCGGTTCTCTCTGCGTACACTGCTTTCTTGAACCCGTACATATCAGGCGACCGTCGCGCGATCAGGTTTCTATTGGAAGCGCGCGCTCTGGTCGGAACCGAAGTTGCATTGCACAAGAACTTCGTCACCCTTGGGGGTGATTTGGGCTTCACTCATGCCTTTGAGTATTCGCGCATCATCGACAAGGGACACCACCTCATGGCTTGGACGAGGCAAGACTGGGAGACTGTGCCTGCTCGATTCATCAGGGGCGGCTCAAACGCCCAGGTTTTCCAGAAGTGGGGGCGCGGGAAACTTGGTCAGTCCATTCCCATTTCCAGACGGGAGGCCGTTGTGGTTTGGTCGTGGGAGGCCCATTTCCCTAGTTCCAATCGGTTTTGCCAGGGCGGTTGCCTAGTTGCCCGCGGGCGGCTCCACTGCGCGCGCATCGGTTTTTGAACGCGCGCCCCGGTTCAACCAGGTGCATGATGTTAGTCGAGGGGAACGGGGAGGGGCGACCAAGTTTTACGCGTCCCAGGTGGGCTGGCGCATCGCGGGAGGATGTTCTGACCGCCACGCGAGCCGCACTCCCTTTGGAAACCGTCTGGGCCAGGAGGTGGAGGTGGCGCTGTCGAGCTGCGGACGGTCGCGTTCCCTCGGTGGAATGCGGCGGATTTGCAGCAGACTGAATGCAAGGCGGTCCAGGTATTGTACCAGGGGACCGACTATGTCATTGATGCGCCGTGGAATATTTTTGTCGTTGATTTTACATCGATGAACCAAGCAGCCCTTCAGTGATTTGGCGCCCCCCCCCCCCAAAGTCAGCGGCAAATCGATTGCGCAGTCGAGCCCGTGCGTCCAAAACCGGGGCAAGGACATGCAGCTTGTCCTAAGGTACCCTTGGCCCTTTGCCTCTGCGGCCCACGCTTCGTTGTTATCACTGGCTTGAATGGGGGAGGAGGAGGGTGAGGAGGAAGAGGAGGAGACGAAAGAGGGAGATGAATGGATTGCAGAGGGACGGGGGAGGGGGGCGGAGGAGTAGGAAGAGGAGGAAGACGCGGAGGATGAAGAGAAGGGGGAGGATATGGAGGGAGGTGGAGAGGGTGGTGGGAAACAGGAGGATAAAAGGAAAAAAAGGTGAGAAGAAGAGGGAAACGGAGAGGGAGAGGGAACGAGAGAAGAGGAGGACGAGGGCGAGGAGGAGAAGGGGAAAGAGAGAAGGGAGGGGGAGGGAGAGCGAGAGGGAAAGGGAGAGGGGGAGGGAGAGGGAGGAGGAGGAGGGGGAGAAGGAGGAGGAGGAGGAGGAGGAGGAGGAGGAGGGAAACAAGGAAAGGGATGGAGGCAGAAGAGGAGGAGGGGATGGAGGAGGAGGAGACAAGGGGGGAGTAGGAGAGGGGGAGAAGAAGGAGGATGACAAGGAGGAAGGGAAGGAGGAGGAGGAAGAGGAGGAGGGGGGGGAGGAGGAGGAGAAGGAGAAGGAAAGGAGGAGGGGGAGGGGAGGGCGTCGCTTCGCTTCGCTCCATTGGGGCACCTGCGTGCGAGGGCGGGACGGGGGGGGGGGGACGAGGAGGAGGGCGACGACGATGACGACGAGGAGAGGAAAGATGGGACGGAAGAAATGGGGAGGGATGAGGAGGGCGGGGACAGCGAGACGTTGGAGGATGAGGAGGAGAATCCCACCAGCCCTCTGGGCGTAGGTGGTTTAGGGAGTTTCCTCTTCCATCTTCCCTGCTTCCCCTTCGGGGAGGGGTTTACCCCTCTCCCTAACCCCTCCCCTGGATCTGGACGGGCCCGGTCGCGAGCGGTCAGAATGTCCAAGATGGCCCAGGATGGCTGCATGAACGCCTCGGATAGTCCAAGATGACTTGCAAGATGGCCCAAGATAGCCTAAGATGCCGCAAGATGGCTGCGAAGATGCTCCAAGACGCTCTCAGAACGCTCCAAGACAGCTCCAAGAAGCAAATTATCTCCCCAAGGAGGCCCCCCAAGAAGCCACAATCCTTCAAAAACCTAAGGAAAGCCAATGATTTTCTGCTTCTCGCCTTTTCGCTTCCGATGGCCATTTGAGGCCTCAACCTGGCTCCGAGAGGGGCCACGGAGGCCCCAAGAGGGGCCCAAGAGAGCCCCAAGACGGCCCCAAGAGGGGCCCAGGCGGCTATTTTGGTAGCTCCCGATGGGCAGGGTTAATTAGGGAACCCCCAAAGGCGCCAAGATGGCCTCAAGAGGCCTCCAAGAGGCCCCCAAGAGGGCCCCAAGCGGCCCCAAGAGGCTCCAAGAGGCTCCCATGATAGTTCCAAAAGGCCTCCAAGAGGCTCCAAGAGGCCGCCATGAAGCTCCAAGAGACCCCCAAGAGGCCCCAAGAGGCCTTCAACAGGCCCCCACGAGCCCCCCGGGAGGACCCCAAGCGGCCTCAAGAGGCCCCCCCCCCGAAGCACCCAAGACGCCCAAGAGCCCCCATTGACCGCCAAGAGACCCCCACGGCGCCCAAAGAGGCTCCCAAAAGGCTTCCAAAGGGGCGCCCGAACGGCATTCAACCATCCACCCAGCGTCATCATTCTCCTCATCCCTCCTTCACTCGGTTCTTCGCCACCCCCCCATCTATCCTTCTGGCCTCCTCTTCCGCCTCATCTTTTGCACGGATCGGCTGTCCCTCTCGTTGCTCCCCCACTTCCCTGATCTCTTCAACGTGCCTGGACATCGTTTCTGGATGGGCTGGTGGGGATGCGCGAAGCGTCAAGAATTGAGGAGGAGCGGGGCAGAGAGTGGAACGGGGATGGAGGGGAGGAGAAGGCGGAGGAGGATGGGGGGCAGGCGGAGAAGAGGAGACGGAAGAAGAGAAGGAGCTGGAGGAGGAGGGGAAGGAGGAAGAGGAGAGGCAAGAGGACATGGGGGGGAAAAGGAGGAGGAGGCGGAAGAAGAAGAATAAGAAGAAGAAGGGGACGCGAAGGAAGATGAGGAAGTGGAAGGGGACGGGGGGGAACCAAGAAGAGGAAGGGGGGGACGCTGGAAGAGGACGGGTCGGAGGGGGGGGGGGGGGGGGGGGGGGAGGAGGAGGAGGAGGAGGAGGAGGAGGAGAGGAGGAGGAGGAGAGAGGGCTAATCGAACAAACATATGTGGAAGAGGACGACGGAAGAGGGCGAAGGGACAGGGAACGAGGGGGGGCAGGAGGAGCAGGATGAGAAGGAGGAGAAGGAGGAGGAACGAGGAGGAGGACAAAGAGGATGATATGAGCGAGGAGAAGAAGGAAAAGGAGGGGTAGGAGGAGAAGGTGGGGGACGCTGATGAGGAGGCGGATGAGGATGAGGAGGGCGGTGGTGGTGGTGGGGGGGGGGGGGGAGGAGGGGAGTAGGAGGAGTGGAGGAGGAGGAGTAGGAGGGGGGAGGACGGAACGAGGAAGAAAGGAGGGAGGAGGGGGGCGAGCAGGGAGGAGGAGGAGGAGGAGGACATGACAGGGAAGGAAGCCGTGGACTGGGAGGCGGAGGAGGAAGAGGAGGAGGAGGAGGAGGAGGAGGAGGAGGAGGAATAAGAGGATGCAGCAGGAACACGAAAGAACCGCAGGAGGGGAGGAGCGGGAGGAGAAGGAGGGGGATGAGGAGGAGGAGGAGGAGCAGCAATTTTTTATTTCTCCGGAGACAGCCGAATCACCAACACTCACAACAGCAGGATTGCGCCACCACGTGCAAATGAAGAATGTCAAGGTACCAAACCTGCAAGAGCGACCAGGAGGAAGGCAAACGGCGGAGAAACAGACGCAAGCAAAAAAAAACAGCGTGGCCACAACAACTCGGCCGACCCACCGACCCACCGTCGGCCCAGCCCCCGCCAGGAGCAAGCAAAACACGTGCCAAAACAACGAGGCGGCACAGGAGGGAGGAAGCGAGAGATGCGCGCGCGACCCCAGTCAGCGCAGGGCGTAAAACAGCGCAGGCATACCTGAGTGGGAAGAGGAGAAGGGGGACGAAGAGTAGATATCCTTCTCCTGCCCTTGCTCCCTCTCCTGCTCCTCCTCCTCCCCCTTCTGTTCGTCCTCGTCCTCAATATCCTCTTATTCACCCATCCAGTCACCCGCGTCGTCCACCTCCTCCTCCTCCTCCTCCTCCTCCTCCTCCTCCTCCTCCTCCTCCTCCTCCTCCTCCTCCCCCTCCTCCTCCTCCTCCTCCTCTCCTACATATTATAATTCCCCCCCTCCCGCTTCCTTATCCTATTCCCCCTCCGTCTCCCCAACCTTCCATGCCCAAGTCTTCCTGTTCTTCTCCTCATCCCCCTTTTCCTTCCCCCCTCCTCATCCTCCTCCCCGTCCTCCCCCCCGCCCTCCCCTTCCCCGCCGTCCTCTTATTTTTCGCCCATCACCCTCCTCATGCTCCTCTTGGTATTCCTCCGCCTCCTCCTTGTCCCCGTCCATCTTTCATGTCCTCTTCCTTTCCCTTTTCCTCCTTTTCCTTCTCATTATCCGCGTCTTCCTCCTCCTCCTCCTCCTCCTCCTCCTCCTCCTCCTCCTCTTTTCGTCCTGACGGAGCGCATAATATGTTGCCTGTTATGTCGTTTGCTGCCGTTTGCTGCCATTTGCTCCGCCCTGGACGAACGACCATTTGAAAATAGGCTCCCATGAGTTGCAATCTAACGAAACGCTGCCTCGGGGCCCAGGGCCGCGTGGTGACGGAGCGCGTGGTGGCCTCGGACTGCCCAACGACCTCACCGCGCGGTTTGTCAGCGCACGGCCCGGCTTCGGGGCCTCGGAGTTCCCAGTCGCCCAGGGCATCCTCTGTGAACGCCTCGAGTCGCAAAACAGCGTGGTGACCGCGAACCCCCCCCCTAACTCAACACACGCTGTGGCCACTTCACAGTTTGGAGGGCCCCGCGAAACTAGAGGCCTCCTAGATGGGGTCGGAGTAGATGAGGTCGGAGGATCGCGCCGCATCCCCTGGCGAGACATCGGCGATGCATCAGCGATGCATCGGAGACACACTGACGATACATTGGCGATGCATCGGCGACGTCGGCGCGGAGAAAATCGGGCTCCGCATCGAGTCGCATCGTTGATGCATCGGCGATGCGGCGCGATCCTCCGACCCCATCTACTCGGACCCCATCTAGGAGCTCTAGAGAAACACTACCCGTTCTTCGCTTTATCCAGCCAGGGTCGTCCAAGGTTCTGGCTTTCAACGTCCAAGCTTCTGAGTGTCCTCCGACCCCTGGCCATCGCTCGGACGGCCATTCCCTGTGCTTTTTCTGTTTCGTGCGTGCCTTTTTTGGCCACATGATCAAAGATGCTCCTCGATGGTCCTCGCCAAAGCAAACATGCACACGTCCGAGCGATGCCGAGACCCCGTCGGAGGAGGGATGACGGTTAACAAGCGCCCCGGGGCGGCGCGCCGAGACCGCCCGGGAGGCTGCGGGGGAGCGGCTTGCCCAGGGTGTCCGGGTGCGTCGGCCCGAGCACCGCCTCCTTCAGAGCACCGACCCGCCCCTCGCCGCCATTCTTTCACTTCGTCACTGTCCCTGCTCCTCCTCCTCCTCCTCCTCCTCCTCCTCCTCCTCCTCCAATCTCTCCTCCCCCTCCACCTCCCCCCCTCCCCCTCCTCCTCCCCCTCCCCCTCCCCCTCCACAATCGCACAATATGAATACTACTCTCCTCTCTCCCCTGGTGACTTCCGGAAAATGTTCGGCCCCTCTCTGCGCACTGTTTTTTTACACACAGGATTCCCGGGAAACGGGTTTCGCTAGTTTCCTTTTGTTTGAAAATGCTGCTCTCGCTGAATCGCTGGCCTCATTTTCGGGCTACCGCTCCGAATCGTGCTCAAGCTGCAGCGCTGGCGTCATTCTTTCCAGCGCCATGCCACGGCATGGTTTTCGGTCCTTCCAAATAAGGCCCCAAAGTCTAAAAATTCCCCCCTCAGAAACCATCGAATCCCCCCACTTTGGGGCGTCGCCACGCCATGCTATGTCAGGCTACGCGTCCTCCGAATCGTGCTCCCGCTGCACAGCTGGCCTCATTTCCGCGCTTCCGCTCGTTCCGAATCGTGCTCCCGCTGCAACGCTGGCGTCATTCTTTTCAGCGCGATGCCACGGCATGGTTTTCGGTCCTGCCAAATAGGCACCGACATCTAGAAAATGGCCCCCCGAAGCAACCATCGGAAGTGATTACACATTCGGCGTCGATTCATTGATTTTTGGGCCGTAGAAGCCCCCTCCTGATTTTGGGGCGTCGCGACGCCATGCTATGTCAGGCTACGCGTTGATCTTCAACACCATGCTATGCCATGTAATGCTATGCCCTGCTACGACATCTGACTGCGCGAATCGAGAAGAGAGCTACGCCATGGTAAGGGATGGGAGGGAGGGGTAGGACGTCAGATATTACGCGAGCGCACCTAGCTTGCCCTCCTCCTCCTCCCCTTCCTCCTCCTCCTCCTCCTCCTCCTCCTCCCCCTCCCCCTCCTCCCCCTCCTCCTCCTCCTCCTCCTCCTCCTCCTCCTCCTTTTCCTTTCCCGTCGTTGTCTTCACCCCTCGCTCCTACGACAGGTCCCTCGTCTTGCTGGGTTCGGGCCGCCGCTGCTCCACTCGGCGCCCCCTGTGCGGTCCAGAGCCGAGCTTCTGCCTTGTCCCGTTGCGCTGCTACACCATTCCCGCCATGCGGGGCGAGCCTCGTCGTTTGGCGGTCGTTTCGCTAACGTGCCAAGGCCCCTTCTTCTCTCAGTGCAAATCTTGGGCAATGTCAGGTGGAAGAACAATATCTCCCTCTTTCCCGAGAAGCGGAAGCGACGCAAACATCACAGTTCGGAGCTCCGCGCGCATGTCTTGGATCTACGCCTGGGCCCCCCCGGACGGCGCCTCCAACGCCGCCCCCGCTCCGCGCGCAAGGGACGGGTCCAGCGCCGATCCAAGACATCCGAGGAAAATCTCCAAACATGTATGTGTATGGTTTGTTGTTTTGTCCGGTTGCTCCCTCACTCGTCACTGCCATCCCCCATCCCCCTCCTGCCCCCCTTCCTTCGACCCGCTCACCCCGAGCAAACGCGGTCTGAGTCCCATCCGTAGCACTTGGCCGTGCGATGTGCCTCAAGTCTCGCTTGCAGTACCTTCGCGTGTCGCTCGGGAAGCCCAGATTCCTGCCGCGGCTGTGCTTTTGCAGCAGCTGCGGATGGGTAGATTGGACAAATTCGTTGAATACTGCCCTCAATGTGCTGGGTGTGGTGTGGTGTGGAGCCGTGCTCATGGAGGCCTCCCATATTGGATCCGATTATAGAGGTCAAAGGACAGCGCCGCATCGCCGATGCCCTGCCGATGCATCGGCGAGGTCAGAGACGCATCGGCACAAGTGGCGTGGAGAAAATCGGGCTCTGCATCGAGCCGTATCGCCGATGCATCGGCGATGCGGCGAGGTCCTTCGAGCCCATCTACTCCGACCAAATGCGGGAATGATGCTCTAAAGGTATCAAACTCATGCCTCCGTTTCCACGTGTCAGATCATTCCATAGCAATTTTACCGTGTTCAACCGCGAGGTTTGTGGTCAGTGGTTTCTCATACCTACTGCAGCTCGAGGTATCGGGTTTGTGGGAATAGTTCCATTCAATGTTCATGGGTGGATGCATGTAACTTGTTTCACGTCCTGCAGGCTTATCCCACGTGCAGAGAACGGGCGGAGTAACATCAGGTGCGCTCAATACGATGAAGTCCTTTTCCCCAAATGATATGTCAATGTTGTTTCCAGGTGGCGGTGCCGTGATCTGCCAGAATGTCTGTTGCTTGGTCGTGGCTTCCAGGAGTGCATATGTCGAATTGCAATATTCTCGGGGTTGGGCCGTGTTGTTTTACCTTCGCTTTGTTCTGGGAGGTGCGCTTGTCAGCCATGGTCGTTCGTGGAGTTCGTCTTCCCGTGCGTGCCCGTTCTCTTCTCTGCAGTCTCGGTGCTCCGCGAGTTCAGGGTACATGCGTTTTCACCACAATCAAATGTTGCCTGGGCCACGAAGTCCCGTTTTCCTCAAACCCGCTCCCTCCTTCTGTGCTTTCATGCTGCTGCCCATCTCTGCTCTCTCTCCTCCGCAACCCTGAGGGGGAAAGTTAGGGATGAGACTGGCTCAGGGGGGAAACATCGAGCTGGAATCGGCGATAAGTTGGGAAGGGGTCTACCACTGCTCCCTATTAATAAACACCCCCTCCCTCAGGCGACCAGCAGCCAACCCGAATGCATGCGGGCACCCATGACAACACCCCTCCACGATCCCTGTCAAAGAAGGAAACAACATACACGAAGGCAACGTCTGGGGTCATGCTCGTTGTCGCGAGCACTGTGTCTCGTTTGTTGAATGGGGCGGCGAGGGTGCGAGCACATTGCCTGCTGCGCCCAGGGCCACCATCCCTGTCAAAGAACACAACGAAGTGCATCTCGCGCCTAAATCTGGATCCTGCGCGGCCACCCCGCGATCACTGTACATTGCTTTTTGACAGGAGTGTCGGGGGTGTCGGCAGATTGCCTGTTGTGTGGAGGCCCACCAGGCACCAAGATGGCCACCCCGCCGCGATTGCGCATTGGTTTTCGACAAGGATGGCGGGGGCCGACATGCTACCCGATGTGTGCTGTCACGTGCGCGGGCGCACCCGGCACACTCTGCGCGTGCCCCGAACATGGCGCCCATGGCGCGGCTGGGGCATGCGGCACACATGGCGCACGTGGACACGTGGCGCATCTGGCGCACCAGGCGTGCTTGGCACGCTTGGGCCCCAGGGGTGCCTCGCGAACCTGGCGCGCCTGGCAGGCGTGGCATACCTCGCCCCAGCAACGCGCACATGGGGTCAGCCCAATAGCTGTCCAATGAAGACCACTGAACATGCTGGGGCTCAGATGCTAGTTTTGTGTTTGGAGTGAGCGAGACGGCTTGCTGGCGGGGAGGGCGTCCTGATCACTGTTCCCTATGAATATACACCCCCTCCCCCAGGCGACTGGCATCCAACCAAGAACCATGAGGACACCATGCCGGCCCGCCCCCCACCATCCCTGTCAGATTATCCTGGCGAAGAACCCAACCATATGGAGTTGTGGGTACCGCAATTGTGAATATCTTCTTTGGTGAAGCTCCCTCTGGGGCCACGAAGCGCTGCACCGGGTGGTGGGGAACGCATGTGGGCGGTAGCACTGGGGCCGTCGGTGGAGCTCCCTATGGGGCCACGAAACGCTGTACTGGGTGGGTGAAAATGCCAAAGTGGGTGTGTGGGACGCATGTGGGCGGTAGCACTGGGGCCGTCGGTGGAGGTCCCTATGGGGCCACGAAGCGCTGTACTGGGTGGGTGAAAATGCCAAAGTGGGAGTGTGGGACGCATGTGGGCGGTAGCACTGGGGCCGTCGGTGGAGTTCCCTATGGGGCCACGAAACTCTGTACTGGGTGGGTGAAAATGCCAAATAGGGTGTGTGTGTGTGTGTGTGTGTGTGTGTGTGTGTGTGTGTGTGTGTGTGTGTGTGTGTGTGTGTGTGTGTGTGTGTGTGTGTGTGTGTGTGTGTGTGTGTGTGTGTGTGTGTGTGTGTGTGTGTGTGTGTGTGGACGCATGCGGGCGGTCCCACTAGGGGTATCGGTGGGGGTCCCTATGGGGCCACGAAGCGCTGTACTGGGCGGGCGAAAATGCCAAAGTGGGTGTGTGGGACGCATGCGGGCGGTAACACTGGGGGTTTCGGTGGAAATCCCGATGGGCCCACGAATCCTTGTACTGGGTGGGTGAAAGCGCCAAATGGGGTGTGTGGGACGCATGCGGGCGGTCCCGCTAGGGGCTTCGGTACGGTGGAGATGGGGCCACGTAGCGCTATACTGGGTGGGCGAAAATGCCAAAGTGTGTGAGACGCATGCGGGCGGTCCCACAAGGGGTTCCGGTGGAGGTTTTATGGGGCCACGAAGCGCTGTACTGGGTGGGTGCAACTGCCAAAAGGAGTGTGTGGGACGCACGCGGGCGGTCCCACTGGGTGTTTCGGCGGAGCCTCCCTATGGGGCCACGAAGCGCTGTACTGGGTGGGTGAAAATGCCAAACAGGGTTTTCGGGACGCATGCGGACGGTGGCAGTGGGGGCTTCGGTGGAACTCCCTATGAGGCCACGAAACGCCCGCCCCCCCATCATCCCGATCAACAAACAATACAAACCGCACGTTGCCTCCGCATTTGGAGCATGCGCTGCAAACCCGATGCGGCCCTCCAACCATCCGTGTCGAAAAAACAATGCGAAGTACACTTTGGGGCAAGGTCTGGCGTCATGTTCGCATGGCCCCCGAACACGTTGTATTGTTTTTGAAAGGGACGGCGGTCGTGCCAGCATATTCCGTGCCGCGCGCGGGTCTATCATCCCTGACAAAAAAAACAATACAACATGCACCTCGCGGCTAAATCTGGATCGTGCGCGGCCATCCCGCGATCACTGTCAAATTGTTGCTGGCAAGGACCGCGGGGGTGGTGGCGCGTGGCCTGCTGTGCGCAGGCCCGCCAAACAGAACGATGGGCACTGGCGTTCGACAAGGATGGCGGGGGCCGACATGTTTCCCGATGTGTGCTGTCACGTGCGCAAGCGCACCTGACGCACTCTGCACATGCCCCGAACATGGCGCATCTGGCGCGGCTCGAGTGTGCGGCACACCTGGCGCACTCGGAACACGTGGCGCATCTGGCGCACCAAGCGTGCCTGGCACGCTCGGGCCACAGGAGTGCCTGGGCCCATGGCGCCTCTGGCGCGCGTGGCGCACCTCGCCCAAGCGTCGTGCACCTGGGGTCGGGTTTGGTTGCCAGTAGCTGTCCATCCAAACACGACCGCTGAATATGCGCAGGCTCGGGTATTGCTGATGTGTTTTGGGGGCTGGTGGGAATGAGCTAGACGGCTTGCGGGCGGGCGGGTTGCTTGATCACTGTTCCCTGTAAACAAACATCCCCTCCCCAAGGCGACCGGTAGCCAACCAGGAGCCATGAGGGCACAACCCCACCATCCCTTGTAAAACAAAAAAAACGATACCAAATTCGGAGCATGCGCAGCCAACCCGATGCGGCCTCCCCCAGCACCCCTGTCAAAAAAACAATGCAGAATACACTCGGCGGCGGCGGCGGTGGCGGCTGCGGCGGTTGCGGCGGCGGCGGCGGCGGCGGCGGCGGCGGCGGCGGTGGCGGCAGCGGCGGCGGCGGCGGCGGCAGCGACTGCGGCGGCAGCGGCGGCGATTTGGCAGCGGGGGCGGCGGCGGCGGATTGGTCCCCAGTAGCTGCCCATCCAAAGACGACTGCTGAATATGCTGCGGCTCGGGCAAGACTCGCGTGCTGCCCATGTGTTGGGAGGGCGGGTGGGAGTGAGCGACACGGCTTGCGGGCGGGGAGGGAATCTTGATCAATCACTGCTCTCTATTAATAGACCCCCCCCGAGGCGACTGGGAACCAACCCGAGTCAATGAGGGCACCCCCCACCATCCCCTGTAACAAATTATCCTGGCGAATGTCCCAACCATATGCAGTTGTGGGTACCGTAATTGTGAATATCTGCTTCGGTGAAGCTCCCTATGGGGCCACGGAGCGCTGCACTGGGCGGGGGGGAGCGCTGTACTGTGTGGGTGGTGTGCCGAATTGGGCGTCCGGGACGCATGCGGACGGTCCCACTGAGGGTTTCGGTGGAGCTCCCTATGGGGCCACGAAGCGCTCTACTGAGTGAGTGAACGTGCCATATGGGGCTACGTACCGGGACGCATGCGAACGGTCCCACTGGGGGCTTCGGTGGAGCCCCTCTATGGGGACACGAAACGCTGCATTGCGCGGGTGTAAATGCCAAATCACATTTCCCGGACGCATACGGACGGCGGCACTGGGGCCTTGGGTGGGGCCCCCTTTATGAGGCCACGAAGCGCTGCACTGGGTGGGTGAAAATGCCAAATTCGCCTTCCGGGGCGCATGCCGACGGGGGCACTGGAGCCTTCGGTGGAGTTCCCTAGGGGGCCACGAAACGCTTCACTGGGTGGGTGAAACGCAGGGAGAAGGGGGAGGAGGGCCACGAAACGCTGTACTGGGTGTGCGGGACGCATGCGGACGGAAGCGCTGGGACCTTCGGTGGGGTTCCCTGTGAGGCCACGAAGCGCTGTACTTGGTGTGCGGGACACATTCGGACGGTAGCATTGGGACCTTCGGTGGGGCTCCTTATGGGGCCACGAAGCGCTGTACTGGGTGGGTGAAACGCAGGGGGGAGGGGGAGGAGGGCCACGAAACGCTGTACCGGCTGTGCGGCGCGCATGCGGACGGTAGCAGTGGGACCTTCGGTGGGGTTCCGTATGGGGCCACGAAACGCTGTACTGGGTGTGCGGGACGCATGCGGATTGTAGCACTGGGACATTCGGTGGGGCTCCCTATGGGGCCACGAAGCGATGTAGTGGGTGGGTGAAACGCAGGGAGGAGGGAGAGGAGGACCACGAAACGCTGTACTGGGAATGCGGGGCGCACGCGGACGGTAACACTGGGACCTTCGGTGGAGCTCCCCGTAGGCCACGAAACGCTGTACTGGGTGTGCGGCGCGCATGCGGAAGGTAGCACTGGGACTTTCGGTGGGGCTCCCTATGGGGCCACGACACGCTGTACTGGGTGTGCGGGACGCACGCGGACGGTAGCAGTGGGACCTTCGGTGAAGCTCCCTAGGGGCCACGCAATGCTGTAGTGGGTGGGTGAAGCGCAGGGAGGAGGGGGAGGAGGGCCACGAAACGCTGTACTGGGTGTGCGGGACGCATGCGGACGGTAGGAAGGAGGGAAGGGAAGAGGAGAGGAGGAGAACGCGGCGACCGTCTCTTCAAAACGATGGCCCAATACAACAGGATAGTTGGGAACAGTACAAAACACACTATGCCTCCAAATTCCGAGCATGCGCAGCGAACCCGATGCGGCCTCCCCCCACCATCCCTGTCAACAAACAATACAGAGTACACTTGGCGGCGGCTGCGGCTGCGGCGGGGGCAGCGGCTGCGGCGGCTGCGGCGGTGGCGGCGGCGGTGGCGGCGGCGGCGGCGGCGGGAGCGGCGGCGGCGGCGGCGGCGGTGGCGGCGGCGGGGCGGCGGCAGCGGTGGCGGCCGCGGCTGCGGCGGGCAGCGGCTGCGGCGGCGGCGATTCGGGAGGGCGGGCGGCGGCGGCGGCGGCGGCGGGCGGCGCGGCGGCGGCAGCGGCGGGCGGCGGCGGCGGCGGCGGCGGATTGGCCCCCAGTAGCTGCCCATCCAAAGACGACTGCTGCATATGTTGCGGCTCGGGACAGGCTCGGGTGCTGCATATGTGTTGGGAGGGCGGGTGGGAGTGAGCGAGACGGCCTGCGGGCGGGGAGGGCGTCTTGACCCCTCCCTCTACCCCCTCCCCTGAGCCTGGACGGGGCGCCCCGCGTCCGACTGGAGCGTCCAGGAAGGACTCCGCGAGATGAGAAAAATCAATGGTTGTCCTTAGGCGTGGGGCCTGTCTTGGCCTCCAGGGGGAGGGCGGGGCTGATTAAGGACCCTCTCTTCTTTGAGCGAACTCCTCTAGGATGGCCCCAAGATAGCCCACAAGACTCCCAAGAGTGCCCAAAGAGGTTCCCTGGAGGCTCGAGGCCCCCAACACGGCTACAAGAGGCTCCCCCGAAGCACCCAAGACCTTACAAGAGGCACCGGGAACGCCAAGATGCCCCCTTAACACGCCCAAAGAATACTCAAAGAGGCTATCAAGAGACTTTCGAAGAGACTCCGAGAGGTATCCAAGAGGCCTCTGGCCTTTCTGCTCGCCGTCCTCCTCTTCCTCATCCGCCTATTGCTCCTCTTCCCCCCTCACTTCTCCCCCTCCCCCTCCCCCTCCGATTCCTCCTCCATCCTCCCCCTCTTGGGGTATGACGGCTTCCCCAGCACTTTCTTGCACTGGATGCTCCTCCACATCCCTGATCAGGGCAACTCGCCTGGGCATCGCTTCTGGATGGGCTGGTGGGGAGATGCGAAGCGTCTAGAATTGTATCCCAGAGTATGCACCCCTGTTCGCGGGACCCACCATCATATCACGAGCGCTCGTGTGCTCTCTCGAAGGCCCCGCGAACTCGTGTGCTCGTGCGTTTTTGTTTCGCTCTCCGCCCGAGACTCCACTCAGCGTGCCTGGACACGTCCGGGGGTGCACACTACCACCAGGACTCTCCAAAGCGAGCCCAGGCGTGGCTGCGAGACCACCCCCTCGCCAGGCCCAATTAGCCGAACGCTGTCGGGAACGAAAGAGGGGAATAGCAAAGGGTAGGGTAGAGAATCAGCTGAGGTGCTGATTTTCCCAGCGCCTCCCGGCGCCGGGAGGCGCTCGTGTATCGAGGAATGGGACCGGCGGCGGGGCCGAAATCAGCTGCATGCAGCAGATTTCGCACCCCCCCCTTGCCCTATGCCCCCCTTTCGCTCGGCCCGAGTGTTGGAAGACCTGGTGATCGGGCGACTGCTCGGGGACGTCGTGCTGATCCTGGTCGGCGCCGACCCGGGTCGGCCAAGGCCATGTCACGACCCCCCGCCAGCCGCAGAGCAGCTCCCGAACCCTGCTCGGAGGGAGAGTGCAGTCATCGTGCTGCCATAACGAGAGCACTAAGGAGCAAATTGCTTGTCTGGCCGCGGCGAGCCCCGGCCACCAACAGGTTCCCCGACCTGGATCGAAGGAACGGCCTGAGAACCAGAGCCACTCCTGCGCCCCAAGTGGTCCTGCTTTTAGCGTGTGGACTGCGATGGTGGGCCGGCTCCACATGGCTCCCAAACCTGGGTCAGCCTGAAAGGATCAGAAAGCATCACAATATCACAATATCCAAGCCCACCGATGCCTTGTTTGTTCCAGAGCGGGGTCCGTGGACATCTCGAAAACTTCCTGGATTCACTTTCTTCACCGTGGATCTGTTCTGACAACCCGGGGGACTTGCGAGGGCCCTCGGACCCTAGAGGCAGAAAGCTGCGAAAACATCCGCACCATCTGTTCACAACGTTTGAGGGCTGGGATTGGACGGCGCTGGTTACTTTGCGCTGACCCCCTGTTGGCTTTCGGACCATAACTCGGGCCTCAAGTGGCCGTTCAGGACGATCCTGGCATCGCCAGAACGCGCCTTCTCGGCGAGGCGCAGCTGGTGGAAATCATCCCGGGCCCCGAAGACTTCTGAAAACCTTCCGAAACCCCAAACCTCTGCCGAAAACCCTCGGGAACGTGACCCCCGCTGCTGCGCTGGACTGCGAGAGGGGACTCTGTCCTGGGACTCCAGGGGGGCGGTCAACATGGACATGTCTCGAACAAGAACCCATATGCGAACAGGACCAAACACCACGTCACAGACAAGCAACACGGTGATCAACAAAACCGCGGCCAAGAACTATCACCGCGGCCCAGAGCACTTAGAACGCTTAGCATGAGGAGGAGACGCACCCCATGCTCCCAATGCCTTATTTCGCAACAAATCTCCCTCGAGATCTGAACCTTTTGCTGGGGACCGGCTCTTCATCAACGAGGGTCCCTTGAGGCAGAACAATGCCTCAGAAACATCCTTCGTGATGATGCCAGGGGAGGAGAAGACCCTGAAGGGAAACGTTATTTAAGGAGGGGCCCGATCAGAGGGAGATACATCAAGCTGGAATCGGCGATGCGTCGCCGATAAGTCGGCGATAGGCTCCCGAAAGCGAAACAGAATGCGCCTGGGCGGGGTGGGCTATCGGGTCCTGATCGGAGAAGTGGGCGATAGAATCCACTCCTGAGCCGATCCCTCCCGGACGTCGCTGCTCGGCGGCGCATCCAGGGGGAAGGCAGAAGGGCGCGGGCCGTCTCAGAAATCTGCTGCTCAAAAAGGCCGGGAAGCTTCTGAAAATCCCCTCCGCCTTCTGAGAAGGCCTGCCCCCTCCAATGAACGGAAGCGTCTAAAACATTTTCAGGGGCGGACGATAAAACAAATTAATTTTCTTGCACAGTTGTGTTCTAGAGCTCGGACCTCCTTATTTTTGTGGTTCGTCGTCGTCCCCCTGGCTCTGGCTTCCCATCCTCGTCGTCGTCTCCCTGCCCCCCATCCAGTTGTGTTCTAGAGCTCGGACCCTTTATTTTCGTGGTTCGTCGTCGTCCCCCTGGCTCTGGCTTCCCATCCTCGTCGTCGTCCCCCTGCCCCCCATCCCCTGGCCTCCGCGCCCCAACCCGGACCTCTGGCTCCTGGTCCGAGCCCCAGTCCTCCTGCCCTGGCCCTGAACCCAGGCTCCCTCCTTGGCTCTGGCGCCCCCTGGCCCTGGCCCCAGCCCCCCTCGCATCGGACCATCTAGTTTCGTGGTTCGTCGTTGTCCAACTGGCTCAGGCCTGCTTCCCCTGGCCCCCTCGCCCCCGTCCTCATGCTCTGACCCTGAACCCAGCCTCCCTCTTTGGCTCTGGCGCCCCCCCTCGCCCCAACTCTAAATTTTCGTGGTTCGTCGTCGTCCCCCTGGCTCTGGCCTGCTTCCCCTGGCCCCCTAGCCCCCGTCCTCCTGCCCTGGCCCTGAACCCAGCCTCCCTCCTTGGCTCTGGCGCCTCCATGGCCCTGGCCCCAGCCCCCCTCGCCCCGGCCCTTTTATTTTCGTGGTTCGTGGTTTGTCGTCGTCCCCCTGGCTGTGGCCCGCTTCCTCTCGCCCCCGCCCCCCTGGCTGTGGCCCGCCCCTCGCCCCCTCGCCCCAACCCGGGCCTCTGGCTTCTGGTCCGAGCCCCAGCCCTCTGGCCCTGGCTGAACTCAGCGTGTTTCCTGGCCTTGGCCCCACTCGCCACGACCCTGGCCTTCGCCCCAGCCCCCCTCGCCCAACCCGGACCTCTGGCCCCTAGTCCGAGCTTCAGTCCCCCTGCCCTGGCCCTGGACCCCCACTCGCCCCGACCCTGGCCTTGGCCCCAGCCCTCCTCGTCCCGGACCTTTTATTGTTGTGGTTCCATCCCCGTGGCCGTGGCCCCCCATCCCCCAGCCCTCTCGCCCCCGACATGCCCCTCCTCCTTTTTCTCTCTCCTCAAATGTGCAAGAGCCAGGGCACGCGTGCCACTTGTTTCGCGGGCCTTCGCGCCACCGCAATAGCGGGGGGGCGGGGCAAGCAGATGGAGGGCGGACAATCCCGGGTTGTCTCGAACCCCGGGGGGGGGCGCGGGCTGAGAATTCGAATTCAAAGCTGGGCAAGCAGAAGCTGGGACGGACTTCGCGGGCTGACGATTCGAATCCGCAGGGGCGGACAATTCGAGGCCGCGGGGGTTGCTTTCGGCCCGCCCTGAATGGAAGTAGAAATTTCTGATCCGCCAATCCTGCGCGGAAGGCAGACATTCTGCGCCGCCTTCAGACAGCGACCTCCTTCCCCACCTCCTCTTCCTATTCTCCTCCCTCTCCTCCTTCCCCTCGCTATTCTATCCCTTGTCACCATCCCCCTGCAAATCACTGTTACACAATATGAATACTATTCCCCGTTCTCTCCTGATGCACTCCGGAAGATTGCCTGCACCCCTCCGCGTACTGTGTTTTGAATTACACACAGGTTTAGCGCGAATCCGTTTCTCATAGTTGTCGTTTTAATTGGAACGTGTTCGGCTCTGTCAAATTATTGTTCCCCTTGTAACGCTTGCCTCATGTTCGAGCCTCCGCTCGGTTCGAATCCTCGCACGTGCTGTTTTTACACAAAGGATTGGGGGAGCGTGTTGCTCATATCTGTTGCTCAATCCGAAAATGTTCGGTCCTTCCGACACGCTGCTCCCGCGGCAACGTTGGCCTCACTTTCAGGCTCCAACCGCCGTCCGCAAAGACGACAGCTGGGCTGTCCTGGGGTTGGCTCTTAAGTCGTGGATGAAAAACTGCATAAACATAAACTTCCGGCGGCCCCCCGTGGATTTCCTGGATCTGCGCTGGGACTCCCTAGAGGCGCTTCCGGCGCCCCCTCTCCGCAATCCTCCTTCCGCGGCCGCGGGTGATCAAAGGAACGCAGGAGGACGTATAGAAACTCAGTTTCCGCAAGGCGGAAAAATACAACGCCAGGGGGGCAGACGATTAAAAAAACAGCTCCCGGCGGCTGAATTCTTCTATTGGTCTGCCCCACTCATTCAGTTTGGGGCCCCCTGGGGCGGGAGCATTTTCTCAATCCTTTGCCCCATTCACTTCCCCTCCTCGGCGCGCCGCCGACTCTGGTCTTCGGGCTACAGCTCCTGTCTCCGGCGGCCGATCGGGACGATCCAGGCTCCCCGAGAACGCTCGGGGAGCCGCCCCTGGAGCACTGGCAGGCACCCCGAGGCCGGAGAAGGCCGCCGACAACCGACGAGCTCGCGCCCGAGAACGTCGCAGCTCGAGCCCGAAGCTCCCCCGAACTTCCCCCCCCCCCCTCGGCACGCCCCTGACCGGCGACCGGCGGCGAGGACGGGGCCCAGCCGTGTAGGGCGTCAGAGAGAAGGGGCCGCGGCCAGGAGGCCCCGCGCGCGAGGTGTCCTTGCTCTCCAGCGCGCGCCGGTGGAGGCTCTCGGACTCCTCGCGCCTTCTCTCGGCGGCGAGGTGGGGGGGGGAAGTGGGAGGGAGGAGGCCCTCTCAGAAGGCGGCGGGGCTTGTCAGGAAGACTCCGCTCCTGAGATGCCTTTTCTGGGTCTTCGGGGATGGCTCAGGGTACTCCTCAGGAGGCCTTCCGAGAAGGCTCACCACGGCTCACTTCATCCCAGGGCTGGCCGCCGATTCTTGGGGGGTGGGGGAGCTTCGCACGCTGTTTGGCCCCTCGTTCGGTCCCCACTCGTCGCTGAGATGAGTGCAATACCTGGGAGCTGCAGTTGGGGCTGGTTGGAGAGGACCCTCGACCACATTACCAAATGAACGTAGAATGCATGGGTCGCGAAACGCAGGACACAAGGGTACCCTTGATTTGGCAGGGTCGACCTACTGATCAACCTCGACTGTAGCGCTTGACTCTACCCACGTCCGAATTATCCCAGTGCGACCCTACCTAAGAGTTGGAGCCCCTAGGAAAGCAGCATTAGTAGTAACAGTAAAGCTAAGCTAAAGCTAAGCTACAGCTAAGCTACAGCCAAGCTAAAGCTAAGCTAAAGCTAAGCTAAAGCTAAGCTAAAGCTAAGCTCAAGCTAAGCTAAAGCTAAGCTCAAGCTAAGCTAAAGCTAAGCTAAAGCTTAGCTAAAGCGAAGCTAAAGCTAAGCTAAAGCTGAGCTGCAGCTGAGCTACAGCTAAGCTAAAGCTAAGCTAAAGCTAAGCTAAAGCTAAAGCTAAAACTAAGCTGAAGCTAAGCTAAAGCTAAGCTAAAGCTAAGCTAACGCTAAGCTGAAGCTAAGCTAAAGCTAAGCCAACGCTAAACTAAAGCTGGGCTAAAGCTAGCTAAAGCTAAGCTAAAGCTAAGCTAAAGCTAAGCTAAAGCTAAGCTAAAGTTAAGCTAATGTTAAGCTAAAGCTAAGCTAAAGCTAAGCTAAAGCTAAGCTAAAGCTAAGCTAAAGCTAAAGCTAAAGCTAAAGCTAAAGCTCCCAGGGGACTGGGGGAACCGCGGGGCGGGGACTGGGGGAACCGCCCGGGGCGCTTTCCACTGCCCGGCCCCTTTAAGCTAGAGAGTAAGAACCCTTCTAGGCAGAGCCTAGGTAGGGAATGAAAAAAAAACTGGGTCGGACGAGCCCACTCCCCTCGCGTCATCCCCTTGTGGGCCCGCGACGACACAAGAGACCTCTAAGAGATCATGGCAACTCCCCTGGGAATCGTGTCTGATTGGCCGGTTTCTGGATTGGCTGATTGGCTGGCATCGTGTCTGGATTGGCTGGTGGATACATAGGGCGCAGCAAGTGCTCCAGGACGGCGAAAGATACGGACGTCCAAGAGGGAACCAGATGGCCTCAACATAGCCCCAGGGGCTCACAAAACGGCCCAAGAGAGCCTCAGGAGGACCTCCCAGAGGGCACCAAGAGGCAAGCATATGTGATGCTCAGATACGTGATTCTGCATTTTTATGTACATCATCACCTTGCGAGCTTCAAGGTGTTTGAGGCACCCAAGACGCCACCAGAAGGCCCCAAGAGGGCCTCCAAACGGCCCAAGAGGGCCCAAGATGACCCAACGGCCCCGAAGACTGCCCACGAGACCCCCATGGAGGCCCAGGAGAAGCCCAAGAGGACGGGGCAAGAAGCCCGGAATCAGAGAAGACGAACCCCAGAACAGAAGCTCCCGACCTTCAGAACGGAAAGTCACGAAGCATGAACACCACCTGCACACCAGAACATGTCGACTACGAAGACGACAACGACGACGACGACGACGACGACGACGACAACGACGAGGGCGATGAGGACGACCACGACGATGAGGACGACGACGCCAATGACGACGACGACGACGAGGGCGACGTCAAGGACGACGGCGAGGCCAACGACGGCGATAATGACAATGACGAAGAGCACGACGATGATACATACAACAACGACGACGAAGATGGCAACGATGGCAACGGCGACAATAATCAGGACGACAACGGCAACGACGACGACGAGGGCGACAAAGGCGACGACAGCGACGACGACGAAGACGTCGACCACGACAACACCGACTACGATGAGTGCGAAGAGAGGGACGACGACCTCGAGAACGGCGACGACGACAACGACGACGACGACAATGACGAGGAGGACGACGAGAACGACATCGGCGACGACGACGAACACCAGCGGCGGGCGCGGGCGGCCGCGCACGCGGGCCGCGCCCTCCCCTTCTCGCGGGGGCCTCCCGAGGTCGTCCAGCAGGTTGGCCTCCCGGCGCCCACCGCGGCGGGGGCCCGGGAGGCCGGGGGGGAGCTAGTCGGGTTTGATTGGAGAGGACACGCGAGAGGACATCAGACCCTTCCGAGGGCCACATTGCCACAGGAATGTAGGAGGCGTGGGTCGCGAAACACAGGACGCGAGGGCACCCTTGATTTGGCAGGGTCGACCTACTAATCCGGGCCGCCTGTGGAGGGGGCCTTGGGCCCTGGGCGGTGTTGTCTTTCTTTGTCTACTGGGAAGACCGCTGGGCTTGCCGAGGGGATAGGGGGGTACAGTCAAGTTGCTGCAAGAAGGAACGCAGGATGAGCAAGGAAGGCCCCGTTGGGCATCACAATCGCATGGATGCACGAGGAGGGCTAGAGGAACAACCACGGAATGACTTAAGCAAGAGGGAGTACCTTCCGAACCCAAAGCGGTCCTTCATTCAGCGTCTTGACTGTATGAACGAACGCTATGGCCCAACTGAGCTGATCAATGGGTCACAGATGCCCCAAGTGGCTTCAACGGGTTAAATGGGGCGAACGATCCCGGTCAACTGGGCTCCGCCCAATTAGCGACGTCATCTAAACCCCCTCTGGCCGGAGAGGGCCTCGGGCAATCCATGTTCAACGAGGGGTATGGCGTCCCCCCCCCGACTCTGGGCGGTTGCAGGCTAGACCAAGGGGCCCACAACTCAGTTGGGGGGCGTCCATCCTCGTTAGGGGTGCGTCCGACTAGCCCCCTGAAGGTGTATCCCCGACTTCCCCCCTTCCTCCGAGCGACATGTTTGTCTGGGTTCAACTTGGGGATTGGGGGCGAAAGACCGCCCGTGACATCTCTAGCAGCCAACATCACTGCAACATCTGACAAATATGAGAGAATGGCTCTGCAACGGCAGGGTGTGCATGTCACGGAATACGTCTTGGAGGCGGGTCTTGGCCGTTGCGTCGTGGAAGGTGCGATCTCCGGGGGGGGTGAACACGGGTCCACATTTCGTGCACCTTCGGGGCTCTAAGAAAGGAGGCCCGCGCCTACCTTTCTGCGCCGTCGTGCTGATGGTGATGATCATCGGGAGGCTCTGCCACGCATTCCCGCATGTCGTAACCTTCATGCGGTCGTTGCTGGAGCGAACTGGGTGGGCAACTTCCTGACCGACAGGTTGGTCTGAGCAGCCTTGCGTTCGCTCTGTGCTGCCCTCTTCCTCTGGCCCTCCCTTCCCCGGCGCCCGCGGCGGTGCCCATCGACGACCGCCCCCCATGCGTGGCATGCCGCCCAGCCCTCCCGGGGCCCCGCCAGGTTGTTCACCGACGCCAGCGTGCACTGGTGGTTCATGCCCATGGCCTCCGCACATCGTCGTCGCAGTCGTCTTCGCCTTCGTCCTCCCACGCGCAGCAAGCACTTTCGATACGGATTCTTGCTGTATACAAGAGGACCTGGCGGCACGTCCTCCGTCGACCCTGAGCTCCGCAAGGTGCCCCAGAGCTCTGCGGGCCCATGGGGCGATCGACACGTTCTCCTGGGGCGCCCGTTGGCAGGCCAATTGCTTCTTTGCTTGGTGCTCATGGCCTCCGCACGTCCCCAGGACACGTGGCGCTCTGACAGGTCGCCACCCGTGGCCCTCTGGGGGCCGAGCTCCTCCGAGAAACGATCGGGATGGCGCCGCGAGACGGCTCTAGAGGTCTGGCGCCCACGCCTGGGAAACATCGAAACTCCTAGTGAATGGGTCGTGGTCGTGGTCGTCGTTTTGCTTCTGGTACCCCCCCCCTCTTCCTCCTCCTCCTCCTCCTCCTCCTCCTCCTTTCTCCTTCGCTCTCTCTTACTCCTCTTTCTGATCTCCCCCTCCTTCTCCTCCTCCTCCTCCTCCTCCTCCTTCTCCTCCCCCTCCTCTTGCTCTTCCTCCTCTTCCTCCTCCTCTCGCTCTTCCTGCTCCTCCTCCTCATCCTCCTCCTGCTCCTCCTCCTCCTCCTCCTCCTCCGCCTCCTCCTCCTCCTCCTCCTCCTCCTCCTCCTCCTCCTCCTCCTCCTCCCCTGCTGCTCCTCCAAATCCGTCTCCTCCCGCTCTTCCTCGTCCTTCTTTCGCTCTTCCTCTGTCTTCCTTCCGCCCTCCTCCTCGTGAGAGCGGTCGCGCGCGCGCAGGCGCGCTGCACGCGCGCACGGGCCGCCCGAGCGCGCGGCGGACTCGGTGCCCTTCAGCGTCTTGCGGTACAGCCGCTCCGCCTTTCATGTTTATTGATTGGCGGGGGGGAGGGGGCGGAGGGCGCGACGCCCGCCAGCTCGGGGCAGGGAGGAGAAGGAGGAGGAGGAGGAGGAGGAGGAGGAGGAGGAGGAGGGGGAATGAGGAGGAGGAAGGCCGAGTGGGAGTAGGAGGCGAAGGAGGAGGAGGAGGAGGAAGAGGGAAGTGAGGCGAAGCGAGAGCAAGAAGAGGAAGGGGAGGAAGGGGCGAGGAGATGGACGAAGCGGGCCTCCGGCCCTCTCGGTCCCCCCACGGCTGAGACGGCCCCAGCAGCAACTGCGGCGACTGACGCGGCGGCGGCGACGGCAGGGCGGCGGGGACGAGGACGAGGACGAGAGGAGGAGGAGGAGGAGGAGGAGGAGGAGGAGGAGGAGGAGGAGGAGGAGGAGGAGGAGGAGGAGAGGAGGAAGAGGAGGAGGAGGAGGAGGAGGAGGAGCAGGAGCAGGAGGAGCAATAGGGCCAGGTGGAGGGGGAGGAGGATGAGGAGGGAAGGAGGAAGGGCAGCAGGAAGAGGAGCAAGAGGAGGAGAAGAGGGGCAGAGGAAGAGGAGGGGGATGTGGATAAGGTTTTGGGTGGCAAGAGGAGGTCAGGAGTGATGGGGGAAGAGTGGAGGTGGAGGGGTGAGGGATGAGGAGGGGGAGGAGGAGGAGGAAGCCCAATGCAAACCCAAGACGCATCAACCATGTTGGAATAAGCCATTCCATTCAAGCCCCTCCATAAGCCCGTATAATGATTCACATCCACTGAGGGGATAGCCCCGTTGGGAGACAACCGTGAGAACATCCTGAAAGGTGCAGAAAGGTGTTCTCAGGACTTCAATGCCATGGGCCAACCTAACTGTTGCGTCTTGAAGATACTGAAACGTGCCAAAACACCACGTTTCCTGGGACTTCACCACCGCAAATCAACATCACTGCTGCCCTGTGACAATCCTGCACCGCTCGGAAACACCATTTCTGGAAGGCTACCCATGTCAATCTGGGAAACGCTTGCAAATTGTGAAAAAGAATGTGCGCGGCGCTAACGCGAGAACCACATGTTGAAAACTGCCCGCCCTCGATCCGCGAAAATATTGCGATGTTATTATAAGGAATGTGCGCGGCGCTCGGGCGAGATGCGCATTGTGAAAAGGCACCGCCCTCAATCAGTGAAATTCTGACACTGATTTCATAACGAATGTGCGCCGAGCCAAGGCGGGAGCCACACTTCGAACACAACCTGGCCTCAATCCGTGAAACTCTGGCCAACGTTTTACAAAAAGAATGCGCGGCGCTCATGCGTAAACCATATTTTGGAAGCGACCCGGCCTCCACACGTGAAACTGTCGCCAATGTCTGAGCTTCAGGCTCCTATATCGGACTCATTTCCTCTGGTGCTCATGCTCACTTTCGTTCGGAAATTTAGAAGGAGCCACACACGCACGCACATGCCGCACAGTCGCATGCACACGCCCATGCAACCCTGCATAAGTCTCAACAGCGTGGACACACATGTGCGCACATGCCACACAGTGCGAGGCACACAGTCAGACGCACAGTCTGGACGAACTGCGAAACTATAAACACACATGAGCGCACATGCCGCAGAGTCGAAGACTCGGATGGGGGAGAGAGAAACACATGGGGAAGAAAAAGGGCTGATGAGAGAGGAATAAGGGAAGGAGTAAATGAAACGAGGGAAGCGGATGTGGCTGGCGTTCGAGCAGCAACACCATACCCACCCAAGGGGCGTGGCATGCGACAGCACCAATCGAAGAAAAGCGATGTGGCCAGCGCTCGGATGATGTATCATGCGGGGATGTCTCGGGCGACAACCGCCTGACCAGCACAGCTCAATGCCTCTCGGAACCCAGGAGTTGCAAGGATGTCGCAGGCGAATATAGCCGAATCACCTGAGCTCAGGGCATCTCAGAACTCAACATGTGCGAGGTCAGAATTGCGACGATATCTCAGGCGAAAGTGTCCGGACCACCCCAGCTCATGGTATCTCGGAACCCAGCGTTGTGAGGATGTCGCAGGCGAAAGTGGCCTGATCATCTGAGCTCAGGGCATCTCTGAACCCAGAGTTGCGACGATGTCTCAGGCGACAGTGGCCAGACCACCTCAGCTCAGACATCTCGAACCCAGAGTTGCGAGCAAAAGTGGCTGGCCCATCGTAGGGCAGGGCATCTCCGAGGTCAGAGTTGCCAGGATGTCTCAGGCGAAAGTGGCATGACCACCTCAGCTCTGGGCATCTCGACACACAGAGTTGCGAGGATGTCTAAGGCGAAAATAGCCTGACCACCTGAGCTCAGGGCAACTCGGAACACACAGTTGCGAGGATGTCCCAGAAGAAAGTAACCTGACCACCATGGCGCAGGGCATCTCCGAAGGTCAGAATTGCGAAGATATCTCAGGCGAAAGTGGCTGACAACTTGAGCTCAGGGCATCTCGGAACCCAGGAGTTGGGACCACCATGGGGCAGGGCATCTCTGAAGTTAGGGTTGCGAGCATAACTATTTCAGGCGAAAGTGGTCTGAGAACCTGAGCTCAGGGCACCTCAGAACCCAGAGTTGCGAGTGCGTCTCAAGCGAGAGTGGCTGGACCATCATGGGGCAGGGCATCTCCGAAGTCAGAGTTGCCAGGATGTCTCAAGGGAGAAAAATCTGACCACCTCAGCTCAGGTCATTCCTTAGGTCAGAGTTGCGGAGATGTCTCAGGCGAAAGTGGCCTGACCACCTCAGTTCAGGGAATCCCAGAACCCGAAAGTGCGACGATATCTCAAGCGAAAGTGGTCTGACCACCTCAGCTTAGGGCATCTCTGAACCCAGAGTTGCGACGATGTCTCAAGGGTGAGTGACCGGCAGGATCACCACGGGGCAGGGCCCATCTCCGAGGTCAGAGATGCGACGATATCTGAAGCGAAAGTGGCCTGCCCACCTGAACTCAGGGCATCTCGAAACCCAGAGTTGCCAGGATGTCTGAGGCGACCGTGGCGGGACCGGGGCAGGGCACTTCCGAAGCCAGAATTGCGACGACGTCTCAGGCGAGAGTGCGAGGATGTCTCAGGCGAGATTGGCTGGACCAACACGGGGCAGGGCATCTCCGAGGTCGGAGTTGCGACGACGTCTCGGGCGAAACTGCCCAAACCACCTCAGCTCAGGGCATTTCCGAGGTCAGAGCGGCGAGAATCTCTTCCGCGAAAGTGGCTGGACCACTGCTCCTGCGTCCCGCTCCTGGCGGCGAACGCGGGCAGCGCGAGCGCTGCGCGCGCCTGCGCAGGGCGTGGGCGTGGCGCTGGTTGAATTGGGGCCGCTCCCCGCCTGGCCAGCCGCGGGATTCTCGGGCCGGGCGAAAGGAGGGGGATAGCAAACTGGGGGTTTGAGAATCAGCTCACGTAGCTGATTTTCCTGGCGCCTCCCGCCGACGGAGGCGGCTATGTATCGAGGAATGGGTCCCTCGGCGAGGCCGAAACCAGCTGCATGCAACAGATTTCGTAACCCTCCCTTTCCCAATCCCCCCCTTTCGTCCGGCCCGACAGTTGCACAGGCCGAGCTCGCCACCGACCCAGACAAGCGGTTTTGCTGCAAATCTGGCGGACGACCCTGTGCGCCCCAAAAGGTCCATGCGGGACTTTTTGAATCCCATCGTATCGAAACTCCGAACTCAGAGGGTGTCTCACGCGAGTCGGGCCAGAACAGTTAAGAACCGCATCTCAACCCAGATATCCCAAGAAAATCAGGGCGAATCGCCTCAAGCGAAGCTATCTATGAACCTCAAACTCCGAAGGTGTTTCATGTGAAACGGGCCGGACTATTGTAAAACACGTGTCTTGGAACCCAGGCCCTCTGGGTGTCCCAAGCGAAATGGGCCAGGTCACCTCTAGTCAAGGTATCTCGCAGCCCAATGGTTTGAGAATGCTTCACGCAGAACGGGCCAAAACACCTTTCGCGAATCGCATCTCGAACCCAGAGTTGTAGAGATGTCCCAAGCTGGCCGGGGCAAATCAGGGCCCCCCCCCTTCCTCGACCTCTTTCTCCTATCCCCCTCTCTGGGTGCTCTTCGCCAGCATGCCGTCCGAGATGCGAATTGCGAACACCTGCTCCTCCTCGTCCTCCATGGCCTCACCCGTCCTTTTGCTCAACCCCCCTCCGTGTGAGTCCCTTCCTCCCCTCCTCCTCCCCCTCCGCCTCCCGCTCCTCCAGTCGAGCCGTACAGGCGCGTTGGAAAGAGACTTGGACAGGGCACGCCAAGAGTCTCTGCGCGGCCACTGGACGATTACAAAGGATGAAGCACCTAGATGCGAAGAACTGCTCCCATCAGCAGTGGGCGGCGCGCAAGCTGGTTCAGCACGTGTGGCACCAGATCCCCTCATGGCCGCAGGAAACGTTGCGACGCCCTGGCGAACCCCGCCAAATTGTGCGAAGGCCACGTCACGAAACACTGGAGGCTCTTTTAGGGAACCCAGAAAACTCCGAAGGCATGTGCGGGCACGTGCCTCGGCATGTCCGAACATATATGGAAACTCCCACAAGCCTTCGTTAATGGCCGCCTCCAACCTTCTTGGAAGGCCAGCGCATGCCTCCTCCAAGTGCTGTTAGTTCTCTCTCGCCTCGCACTCCCCCTCCCCCCCCCCTCTCCTCCTCCTCCTCCTCCTCCTCCTCCTCCTCCTCCTCCTCCTCCTCGTCCTCCTCCTCCTCGTCCTCCTCCTCGTCCTCCTCCTCGTCCTCCTCCTCGTCCTCGTCCTCGTCCTCCTCCTCCTCCTCCTCCTTGTATTTTTTCCGTATCCTCGTCTTCCTTCTTCTTCTCCTCCTCCTCCTCCTCCTCCTCCTCCTCCTCCTCCTCTTCGCCATTCCTTCCCATGAAAACTAAACCTTTCCTGTCGCACCCCAGTTCCAGTCGGCAGGCTGGCTGGCCGCCTCGTCTGAGAATCCCCTGCAACTTCTGATCCCGAGGCTAAGATTTCCACAGCGCGTTCAAATATGGCGGCCGGCCGTTTCCAAGATGTGGTGTTCGAACAAACCCAAGGGTTTCGCGGATTGAGAACGGGCCGGTTTCAACATGTGATTATCGCAATAGCGACGGGCACTTTCGCCTCAAACATTCACATACAACTTCGCGGACGTAGGAAGGGGCGGTTGCTTGTCGAAACGGGGTCCCCGCCTAAGCTCCGCGCGCGTGCGTTTTTTAGTTGATGGATCTCTTTGTCATATAAAAGAGGAAGCGGCCCCTCTTCTAAATGTGACTCTCGCCTTCGCGCCGCGGGCACTCGACTTAAACGTCCGCCAATGTTCCACGGAATCTCATGGCTCACGTGCCAGAAGCGGTTTTCTGGCACGGCTCAGGATTGTCATTGCGAAAACCACACGCGATGAGTCGCGGCGATGACGTCCCGAGAATGGCGTTCCGTCGCGACTCAGGATCGCCACTGCGCGACGGCCGCGCTAATTCGTGGCGCTGAAATCCCGAGGGTTGTGTTCCCGCGCGGCCCAGGATCTTCAAACGGTCGCCCCCAAACGGGGAATTAGAATTTCCCCGTGGGAGTGGCACAACGCGCGCGACTTCTGAAGAGGGAGCTCGGAAGGGAGGTTGATTCCAACATCGTCGATGAATATTGGGTCTGCATTTGTCCTCCTGCTTCTCCTCTTCTTCCTCCTCCTCCTCCTCCCCCTCCTCCCTCTTCCCCTCCTGTTCCTCGTCCGTTTCCTCCTCATATTCCTTCTCCACCTCCTCCTCCTCCTCTCCCTCCTCTTCCTGTTCCGCAATGTACCATTTTGGTTCACGCCTGGAATCTGGCGCCCACGGCTGTTTGGTCGAAACTGGCGCGGGCCGCGCAGGCGACCAGCCGGGCAGGCGCGGTGCCGTTCGCAATCAGTCGACGGCGGCATGGGGCATGGCACTGCGAGGGTGGATACGGGGAAGTTTCTTCGTGGGGCTTCTAGGGCGCGCGCCTCGGCCGACAGGCCCAGCGCCACGCTGAAGCTGCACCGCAGCTCGCTGGGCCCGCTCGCAAGTGCCAGAAATTGCTCGGCCACGCAGGCCCACAGCTGGGAGTCGATGCGGAGCGTGGCGGACAAAATCCTCGCGCTCCTCCGGGCCGCATGTCGGGCGGCAAGCACGGCTCGGGCGTTCCGAGAGGAACGCGGGCCCCGCGCAGGGCGCAGGGCGTACGCAGCAGAAGGGGGCGTTGGCCTTGGTGTCGGGGCCGCCAAACGATGCGGTGACCACACCTCGCGTTTCATCCAGCTGCTCAGCGGCACCGACATTCAGGCGCGGTTGTGGAGCGTTCTTGGGGTACGCGGGTCGGATTAAGAGCCTCCTGCCCCGTCCGGGTGCTCTTTCAAGCCCTCTGTGCCCATCCGCAATTTGAAGGCTTTCCTAGGGGCCTCTTGGGAACCTCTGGGGGCGTCTTGGGGGCCCTTTGGAAGCCTCTTCGGGGCCTCCTGGGGCCCCCCCGGGAGACTCTGGGGCGGAAAACTCATAATAATTGCCGGTTCGCGTTCAACCGCTTGGGCCACTCCCTGGGTCTTCTGGAGATCCTTTCGGGCCGTCATGGGCGCCTCTTGGACCGTTGTGGGGGCCTCTGGGGCCGTCTTGGGGGGATTTCGGGTGCCTCTTGGGCCGTCGTCGAGTGTCCAAAAAACGAAACACTTCAAAAACCGATCGTGCCTCGAAACGCGCGCGCCTCTTGGGTCGTCTTGGGGGCACCAGGGGCCGTTATGGGGCCGTTTTGCGGGGCCTATTGGCCGTCCTGGGGAGGCTTAGGGGGCCTCTTGGGCCATGTTAGAGCGCCCGACACACGAAACGTCGAGAAGCGGAAGCACATGAAAACACAACGGAGCATTGACGACTCTTAATTCGAAACGCGCGCCTCTTGGGCCGCCTCGGGGTCCTCTGGGGCCGTCTTGGTGGGCATCTTGGCCGCCTTCAAAAGATTTCGGGGGCCCTTGGGCCGTGGCAAAGCGTCGGAAGCATGAAACGCCGAGAAGCCGAAAAAACCCGAACCGCCCTCGCGGGACTTCTGTTGGAGCGCTCTTGGGGCCTCTGGGAAGCCTCTTGGGCCGTCTTGGGCCCACCAATCATTGCGTGGGTCTGAGCCTTCTGTGCCGCCTGGAATCTCTCGCCGAGCTGTTCGGAGCCGTTCGGAGGGCAGTGCCCCCCCTATGGCGGGTAGAGGTCTCCTGGCCGGAGACCCCCAGCTCTCGTCCCCTTGGATGCACACATATATGTATTCACGTCTATATATATATATATATATACATCTACACATATATATATATACATACATGTATATGCATATGCATGCACGCATACCTATATATATGTATATATATACATCTATATATATATACTAGAACCATCGCGCGCGCTTCGCGCGCGCTCAGGTTCCAGCCCAGGCCGGGGGGGCGCTGGACGATCTTGAACGTCGCTATCAAGCACAGGCGCGCGATGGCATCTGAGGAGCTTCTGGGGTGTTCCGCATGCTTCGTCAAATGGCTGTTGAAGGCACCTCTTGGGTGCTTCTTGGGGGGCGTCTGAGAGTCCCTTGGGGGTATCGGTTCTGCAATCTGAAGCCGTCACTGGCCATCTTGGCTGCGTGGAAGCCCGACTTGAGGCCACCCACGGCCAGATTGAGGCAATCCGGAAGCCTCCCGGGGGCCTCCTGGAAGCAGTTTTGACGCATCGAGGGCACTCTTGGGCTATTTTAAAACCTCTTGGACGTCTCCTAGGGGCCTTTTGGGCCCTCGGGAAGCTTTTGGCGTCCTCGTCGGACCACTTGAGGGCCTCTTGCGGCCTCCTGTGGGTCTTTTGGGGGGAACGCTCTGCTGTTGGGTCGCGTTCCCCTTCTTGGGCCTCTCTTGGGGCTCTTGGGGCCCTCTCAGGCCGTCTTGGGCGCTTCAAGCACCGTCTTGGGGCCCTCGCGGGCCGTCTTGGGGCTCTCTTGGAGGCCTCTTCCTTTATATTGGAGCGGTATTAAAAGCCTCTTGGGCCGTCTTGGAGCATCGGGATGCCAAAAGGCCGACAAAAATTAAAACCCGTCAAAGCCCAATCGTAAAACAATGAGTTGTGCCTCTTGGAGCCACCTTGGGAGATCTCTTGGAACCTCGTCGGCCCTCTTGGGAGCTTCTTGGGGGCCTCTTGGATCCGATTGGGGGCCTCTTGGGACTTCCCGAGAACCTCTCGGGGTAGAAAGCTCGGATTCTTGGTTCGTGCTTCCCTTCTTGGGCCTCTCTTGGGGCCGTCTTGGGGCCCTCTCGGGCCGTCTTGGGCGCCTCAGGCACCGCCTTGGGGCCCTCGTTGGCCGCCCAGGGCCCTCTTGGAAGCCTCTTCGGCTATCTTGGAGCTGTTTTGGAGACCTCTTCCTCCTCCTCGTCCCCATCCTCCTCCTCCCACTCCAGCTCTCTCTCCTCCTGATCTTCATCCTCCTCCTCCTCCTGCAGCGTGTTCCGGAAGGCTCCCGCCGGAACATGCTGTGCACAAGTGCTGTCACTGCTCCCGCCACCGTGCCCTGGGTGGTGGGTCAGAGGCCTCATGGGTGTTGGTTTGGATCTCGTGGTTGGCCTGTCGGGGACGTCGCCGTTGTGGGGCCTCCTCGGGGCTGTTTTGTGGCCTCTTTAGGCCTCGTTTGGGCCTCCTGGGTGCCTCTTGGGGGCCTCCTAGGGCCTCTTGAGGGCTCCTTGGGGCCTCCTGGGGCACTCCTCAAGCCAGAGGGTCGAATTTTGGAGTCGTGATCCCCCTTTTGGGCGCATCTTGGGGCCGTCTTGGGGCTCTGTTGGGCTGTCTTGGGCGACTCTGGAGCCCTCTTGGGGCCCTCTTGGGCCGTCTTGGGGCGCTCTTGGGGGCCTGTTGAGCCGTCTTGGAACGTCGGACAGCCGAAAAGGCTGGAAGGCCACAATCGTTCGAAAACCTTCGTAAAATTGACGATTTCGGCCTCTTGGAGGGCTCTGGAGAGGCGTCTTGAAGCGTCGTGGAGTGCCTTGGGGGGCCTCTCGGGCCGTCTTGGTCCTATCTTGGGCGTCCTGGAGCGGTCTTTCGTCCGGATCGCGCTTGGGCAAGCGCTGGGTTTGGGGAAGGCGAGTGGGAACCGTTCAGGCAGTTTGGAATGCTCGGGGCAAGAGGCGGAAGCAATCCTCATAAGACATGCAGTCTTCCTGGAGTCCGCCGGAACGCCTGGAATGATCACGCGCTGCGGTTTCCCATGCCAACGTCCTCGGACGTGGGCGCCCTGCCACGAGCGCGTTCCGGGAGGATGCTCCCGGAACGCGCTGAAAAGATCTCGAGGCTCCCTGGTGGCCTCCAAGAGACCCAAAGAAGTCTGATAGGTATCACGGTACGGCCCGAAGAGGCCAAAGTCGTATATGTTCAATTGTCTTTTCAATGTTTTTGGCTTCTCGCGTTTTCGAGCTTCCAACAATCCAAGAGCGCCGAAGAGCCTCCCAAGACCGGCCCAAGACCACCCAAGAGACCACCAGGACGGCCCCAAGACAGGCCAAGAAGGCTCCGAGACTGCCGAAGGGGCGCCCAGCACAGCCCCAGACCACCCCAGAACAGGCCCAAGATGGGCCCAAGAGCGGGAGCAGGAGGCTTCCAGAGACCTCCGAGAGGCCTCCGGGACCCCCCAGAGGCCTCCAACACACCCCCCATCCTTGAGAGGCTCCAAAGAGACCCCGACGAGGCTCCAAGAGCAGCCCAAGAGAGCTGCGAGAGCCGTCCCGAGAGAGCCCAAAGAGGGTAAAATCGTTGATTTCCAATGGTTTTTCCTATGTTTTTCGCCTTCTCACGTTTTCCCGCTTCCAGCCCTCAAAGATCGAGGATTTTGGGGAAAAAAAGAATTCCAATAATATTTGTTTCATCACAATAAAACTCCTACTCGGGGGTCCTACATATCCCCTGACATCTGGCCAGTACCGCGCCTCCCCGCTTCTTCACGTTGTCGCGGAGTCTCCGAAGGCCCCAAGGAATCCGGGAATTGTGGATTTGGGTGAGATGCTCATCCATTCAGGACTCAGGACAGTATGCCCGGGCCCGGGCATACTGTCCAGGCCATCCTGAGCGCGCGCTCAGGTTCTAGCCCAGGCCGGGGGGGCGCTGGACGCTCTTGGACAACGCTATCAAGCACAGGCGGGCGACGGCATCTGAGGAGCTTCTGGGGTGTTCCGCATGCTTCGTCAACTGGCTGTTGGAGGCACCTCTTGGGTGCTTCTTGGGGGGGCGTCTGAGGATCCCTTGGGGGCATCGGTTCCGCAATCTGAAGCTGTCATTGGCAACCTTGGCTGCGTGGAGGCCCGACTTGAAGCCACCTGCGGCCAGATTGAGGCAATCCGGAAGCCTCCCGGGGGCCTCCTGGAAGCAGTTTTGACGCATCGAGGGCACTCTTGGGCTATTTTAAAACCTCTTGGACGTCTCCTAGGGGTCTTTTAGGCCCTCGGGGAGCTTTTGGGGTCCTCGTCGGACCACTTGGGGGCCTCTTGCGGCCTCCTGTGGGCCTTTTGGGGGGAACGCTCTGCTGTTGGGTCGCGTTCCCCTTCTTGGGCCTCTCTTGGGGCTCTTGGGGCCCTCTCAGGCCGTCTTGGGCGCCTCAAGCACCGTCTTGGGGCCCTCGCGGGCCGTCTTGGGGCCCTCTTGGAGGCCTCTTCCTCTATATGGGAGCGGTGTTGGAAGCCTCTTGGGCCGTCTTGGAGCATCGGGATGCCAAAAGGCCAAAACAATTAAAACCCGTCAAAGCCCAATCGTAAAACAATGAGTTGTGCCTCTTGGGGCCACCTTGGGAGATCTCTTGGAACCTCGTCGGCCCTCTTGGGAGCTTCTTGGGGGCCTCTTGGACTTCCCGAGAACCTCTCGGGGTAAAAAGCTCGGATTCTCGGATCGTGTTTCCCTTCTTGGGCCTCTTTTGGGGCCGTCTTGGGGCTCTCTCGGGCCGTCTTGGGCGCCTCAGGCACCGCCTTGGGGCCCTCGTGGGCCGCCCAGGGCCTTCTTGGAAGCCTCTTCGGCTATCTTGGAGCTGTCTTGGAGGCCTCTTCCTCCTCCTCGTCCCCCTCCTCCTCCTCCTGATCTTCCTCCTCCTCCTGCAGCGTGTTCCGGAAGGCTCCCGCCGGAACATGCTGTGCACAAGTGCTGTCACTTCACTGCTCCCGCCACCGTGCCCTGGGTGGTGAGTCAGAGGCCTCATGGGTGTTGGTTTGGATCTCGTGCTTGGCCTGTCGGGGACGTCGTGAAGGCAGTTTCGCAGCTTCTCGGTAGCCGTTTTGGAACCGTTGTGGGGCCTCCTCGGGGCTGTTTTGTGGCCTCTTTAGGCCTCGTTTGGGCCTCCTGGGTGCCTCTTGGGGGCCTCCTGGAGCCTCTTGGGGGCTCCTTGGGGCCTCCTGGGGCACTCTTCAAACGGGAGGGTCGAATTTTGGAGTCGTGGTCCCCGTCTTGGGCGCATCGTGGGGCCGTCTTGGGCCTCTGTTGGGCTGTCTTGGGCGACTCTGGGGCCGTCTTGGGGCCCTCTTGGGCTGTCTTGGGGCGCTCTTAGGGGCCTATTGAGCCGTCTAGGAACGTCGGACAGCCGAAAAGGCTGGAAGGCCAAAATCGTTCGAAAACCTCTGTAAAATTGACGGTTTCGGCCTCTTGAAGCGCTCGGGAGAGGCGTCTTGAAGCGTCGTGGAGTGCCTTGGGGGGGCCTCTCGGGCCGTCTGGGCCTATCTTGGGCGTCCCGGAGCGGTCTTTCGGCGACTCGGGGCCCGCTTGGGCCGTCTTGGGAGCCTCTGGAGGCCCTCCTGGACTATTTTAGACCTTCCCGGCCGCCCCGTCCTCCCATGGGGGGTCGGAGGCGGCGGCCTCCGAGGCCCAGGACGCGGAAACCCTAAAAAAACACAAGGAAAATGAGCCCCGGTACCCCCATGGAGGGTCCGGGCAGCTGTTTTCGGGCACTGGGCCTCCTGAGTGCCTCTTGGGGGTCTCCTGGTGCCTCTTGGGGCCCCTTTGGGGCCTCCCGGGGCCCTGTGGAGGCGGGAGGCTCGAATTTCCGGTTCGCGGTTCCCCTCTTAGGGCCCTCTTGGGCCCGTCTTGGGCCTCTGTTCGCCCGTCTTGGGTGCGTCTTGGGCCGTCTTGGGGCCCTCCAGAGCCGTCTTGAGCCCCTCTTGGAGGCCTCTTGGGCTGTCTTGGGGCGTCCGCGGGGGGCCTTTGGGCCGTCGTGGAGCGTCGAAAAGCTGAAAAGGCGGGAAAGGCAAAATGTGTCCGAAACCTTTGTAAAATAATCGATTTTGGCCTCTTGGGGCCCTCTGGGGGGGCCTCTTGGAGCGTCTTGGGGGCCTCTTTGGCCGTCTTGGGCTTATCTTGGGCATCTTGGGGCCTGCTGGGCCTGTCGTAAAGCGCTCTTGGGGCACTCTTGGGCCGCCTGGGCTGCTCCAGGGAGGCTCCAGGCCCCCCCCGTCCCGCCATGGGGGGTCGAGGCACCTGTCATGGGGCCCCTGGCCTCGCCCCCAGGGATATATACATACATATATATATATATATATATATATACATATATATATATATACATATATATATACACATTTATGCATACATGCATACATGCGTACATGCATACATGCATACACGCATGCATGCTTACATGCATACATACAGGCATACATGCATGCAACCATACACACATACATGCATGCATACATACATGCATGCATGCATACATACGTATATACATACATACTGCATGTACACACGCGGCCCGCGCGTGTCCAGGCTCATACATCAAACACTGGAGGGCCACCGATGGGGTGCCTTCAGCTTGCGATTATACGAAATATTGAGAACCACCCCTTTGGGCATAGCATAATAAATAATAAACAGTGTGCTGAAGATGGTGCTGCCCCAAGACGGGCCAACACCCCACCCCAAGAGGCAGACGGTCCAAGGGTGCCCCCCACAAGGGCCCCAAGAGGGCCCAACATCATAGACTGGCATGAAAGGAAGTAGAGAACAAGCATCATATATTGTCATGAAAGCAGCGAAGCGAAGAAGGGATAGATCATGGGCGATGTTGGAGTCACCTTGATGCCTCAGACACTCATGGGAAGCGAAGAGCCAGGATGGTGACCTGTGGGGGGGCCGCGGGTCCCCTTCGCTGGGGCTGGAGGGCTCGATGCTGTCCTTCTAGTACCCTGTGCAACTGAGAGCCGTCTTGGGGCCTCGATGACGCATGACGGAGGTCATCTTGAGCCACCTTGAACCATGTGGCCTATCCTGGAGGCCGTCCTAGCGCATCTGGAGCCCTCGTGAAACCATCTTGGGGAATAACACAACTCCTTCAAGAAATTTGGTAGCCGTGCGCGTGCCCAGCCCAGCCAAGATCATTCAAAACCATCGGAAATAATGTCGGATTCGGCGTCGACCAACCCCAGGGATACGTTGGATTGGGCGTCGGGAAAGGGGTGAAGAAGGCCGCCGGCACGGGGTGGGGAAGGCTCTCGGGAAAGCCGTCGGGTAATTCGTGGGGAAGGCCGTCGGGAAGGAAGGTAGTCGTCGTCGTCGTTGTCGTCGTCATCGTCGTCGCACACTACTTCAATGTTCCGTCCGACGCGCCCCGACGCGCCGCCTGGCGGACCCGCCAATCAGAGTCTGCCAGCCGTACCCGCCCGTTAGAGCCCGCTCGACCGACCGGCCCGTGAGGGCCCGCTCGCCCGACCCGCTTGTCAAGGGAGTCCTCGGAGTCACCACCCTTGACATACTTGAGCAGCCCCGACCGAGGCAGGAGAGGCAACGCATACCTGGCCATCGCTCGGACGCCCATTCCATGTGCATCCTTCGACTTCGTGCGTGTATTGTTTCCCCAAAATGACCCACAGTGCTCCTCGATGGCCCCCGCCGAGACAACTGCACACGTCCGAGCGATGCCAAGGTACCGAGTGACCTGCTGAATCGTCTCCGACGCACAGCAAGCAGGAGAGCAAACAAGAAGAATCTGTGCACGAGGAGGTCGGAAAAACGTCTGATGCAAACTCTTGACTGCACGGCAGCATGCAACCCCCGTACAACCTCGGTGGCGACCGAGACCGCGCTCAAATACCCGCCACCATGCCCCTGTGGCGCGAAGTGGGCAAGCGAGCCCAGAATCGAATCGATGAGTCGGGTCGGCGATCGAAATGAATCGGATCGGCGGAAATCGGCAGCCGAGTCGGGAGAAGTCGAATCGGCGAAATTCGGCAGGCTTGTATGCCTCCAGAAAAGAATCGGAATCCAAACGGAATCCGACCGAATCGAAGCGGAATCGGAAACCATCGAAATCGAATCGGATGAATCGAAACGAGCCCTCAGCGGGGTGTCCCCAGGTGCGTTGCTCAACCCCTGAGCCTCAATCTTCATCCCTGACGACTCTCTCAGGGGTCCGGATCCCAAACTCGCAAAATGTGTGGGGCTTTCCGCGTGCCCTTTGGGGCGCGTCTAGTTGGCGCAGCCAAGCGGGCCCCAAAACGGGCCACGAGACCACCCAAAGCGGCGGTCCAAGAATGCCCCCGCAAAAGGGCCCAGAGAGACCCAACATCATGGATGTTCATGCGTTTCTGGAATGTGTTGGGTGATCTCCACGTTCCGAGCTTCCGACGCTCCAAGACGGCCCACGAGGCCCCCAAGACCGCCCGACGACGGCCCAACAGGCCCTCGAGAGGGCCCCAAGACGGCCCAAGATGCGCCCAAGATCGGCGATGCATCGCCGACTGCGGGGGGTCGACATCGCCACGTCGGCGCACCGCGCCAGGGGTCGGAGACCGCTCCTGGCGCGCAGCGGCTGCCACCGTGGGTCACCGGGGGCTCATCGTCAAAGTGTGCGGCGCGCCCCTGGCGCTCGTGGCGGAGCGCTCGGAGCATGACAGGCTCGCGCTCGGAGCATGACAGGCTCGCGGCGTGACCACAGCGGCGCTGGTCTCTTGCTGCTTCTCCCTCCTCCCTCCCATCGCCCTCGTCCTCGCCCTCCTCGTCATCGTCCTCCTCCTCCTCCGCCTCCTCCTCACCCTCCTCCTCCTCGGCCCCCTCTTTCACCCTCTCCCCCTCCTCCCCCTCCTCCCTTTCCTCGGCCTCCTCCTCCTCCTCCACCTCCACCTCCTCCCCGTCCTCTTCCCTCCCTCGCGCTTTCAGTGCTGCCAAGTGCATGCTGGGTGAGCAAGAGGGCCTTTAGCACACACATTGAAGCCGAACACCCGCCGACCGCTGCCATGCCGTACTTCCGCGTGCGCCTGCTGAGCTCGGGCCGTGTTGTTTCTGCTGGTTGCCGCGGGTCGCTGCTCGAAGCGACAAGTCCGTGTCGCGACGACGCCAACGCTGGTCTCTGACACCGCGTGGATCGCTCAGCGTCGAATGACCGCGCCTCTCCCGTGGCCTGGATCGCTCGATGCCGGCCGATTCCGGGCGACCAGCGGAGTTCGAGCAAATAACTACGCCCGCACCGGGACCACCGCCGCGTCGGCACGACTCTACGCCACGAACCGACCGTACCCCGGGAGTGGCACATGAGCACCGAATGCAGGCGGGTCCTGCGCGAGGTGAGGTGGCGGACGCGGGCCGCCAGCGCGGCACGCTGCGTTGGAGACGAGGGCGCTTACGCGCGACCCTACGCGGGCAGCGTACGCGCCAACGTCGGTGCAAACCACCCCGTTGTGTTGCGCCGCAGTCAGGGCTGAACCGAAACGGTGTTTTTCGTTTTCGGTTTGTTTTTGTTTTCCCTCGCTTTTGTCTCGAATCCGCCTCTACCGCAAAACGAAGTCGAAACGAAAACGGCCCACGAGACCACCAAAAACACCATTTGGGTCCAGCCCTGTTGCGCCGCTCGAGTGATGCCTCGACGCGCACCGCAGCTGCGGGAGCAGCAGCGGCAAGGAGAGCTGCGCCCGACCAGGCGCCAAGCCCCGGGGCGAGTCCGGGCCCCTCCACGAGCATCGGTTGACCGATCCCCACTCCGCCTGGCGCAGTCTCCGCCCCACTGGCCGACCCTACCCCTCCAGATACAGTCGCAGCGTTGACCTAAGGAACCCTAGATAAGGAACGAGGCCCCTTCTATCCACAAGTTGAACGTCGATTTACCATCGAATACCAGAAAGGAAAACCGAAGGCAAACTGTGAAGCAATCAAGGAACACGGAGCCCCTCCCCAACGAAAAGGGTTCCTTCTTCAGGGACCCGACTGTAGGGGAAATGTGCCCGCTCCTTCGGGTCTCGCGGCGCCTGTCCAGACCCCAGGAGGGTGAGCTGCAGGGGCTGACATGCCATGGCCCAGCGAGGAGAAGAAGATGGGTCATGGTCAGGCGGTGCCGACCCCAGGAGGCGGCGGCCGCGGCTGGCGCCGCCTCGTCCCAGCGCCCCATCACCTGTGCGGGCCGAGCCGCGCTGGAGAGCAGCGTGCCGCTGCCGCCGCGGCTAGTGCTGCGGGCGGCCGACGCCGACGCCGATGCTGACGTGGATGGATATCGACCGGCGGCACGCCCGCGGGGGGAAGGCAGGGGGCGGGCCTTGTCAGAAGGCTCCGGAGGCCTCGGGCCTTCTGAGGCGCTCTCTAAGCCTTCTCCGAAGATGCAGAGGGCTTCTCGGAAGGCCACCGCCCTCTGAGAAGGCTGGCCTTCTCGCACTTCCCTCCTGGGCGCACCACCCAACCTACCTTCGCGAGTCGCGCCCCGCAATTCGCGACGCGGGGGTCGCGCTCTGGCGCCGCCCCATTGGAAAGCGATCATCTTCGCGTCCCCGTGGGCGAGTTAGAACATGATGATGCTGATGATGATGCTGCTGCTGATGATGGTGACGATGCTGCTGAGCCACCGCAGCTGCTGCTGCTGATGCGGCGAGTTCTACTGATCCTGGCAGATCGCCGATCGCCAACAGATCGGACATCGGCGACAAGCCTCCCGACCTATGTCTATGTGAGGGGCAACGATCGACTAGGACGGGGGGACAGGCAAAGGGGTGGAACTGCCGACATGACATCGGCGATACATCGCCGATGCATCGGCGCTATGCCCTGATAGCGAATCCGCACCTTCCTGGGCGGGGTGGCGTGGGCTATCGGGCCTCTATCGGCCAATTCCCCTCGGTCCCCCTCAATCCTCGGTCCTCCTCGGTCCTCCTCGATCTTCGAACCTCGATATCCATCGATCCCTGGCCCCCCTCTGTTCCTCCTTCCCAGACGTCCGGCGCATTGATATTTCAATCCGCGGTCCACACATGTCTGAGCCACTTCTGTAATGGTTTCTTTCGTTTCGGGACCATGTTTGATGGTCCTGGGGACCGAGGGTGGTCCAGGAGGCTGGAATCAAGCAACAGCAGAGAACCAATCCGCCCGAAATCTGGGCTCGATGTCCGATGCCCAGATTTTTTCGATATCCGAAGTTTGGGTTCTTGTACCCGATGTCATGGATCCCCATCGATCCTCCTCGGTCCTCCTCGACCCTCGATCTAGAAGCCTCCTGGGTGGGGTCCGAGCAGAAGGGGCCAGAATCGCGCCGCATCGCCGATGCATCACCGATGCGGCTCGATGCAGAGCCCGAA
>CAUYUJ010018360.1:596516-769016 GCA_963575745.1 Prorocentrum cordatum | reverse complement strand
TACTCATTGCCCACAAATCACTACTCACTGCCCACTACCCGCTACTCCGTACTCCCTACACAGTACTGACTACACAGTACTCAGTACTCACTACTCACTACTGACTCCCCGCTACTCACTATTCACAACTCACTACTTACTACTCCCTACTCCCTACTCACTACATAGTCTCTAGTCACAAGAAACAACTCACTAATCACTAGTGGCTAGTCACAACTCACTACCCACTACCCACTACTCACCAATCGTTACCCACAACCCACTATTCGCTACCCACTTCTTAGTACCCACTGCTCACTACTAGCTACTCCCGACTCACTACTACTCGCTACTCCCTGCTCGTTACTCACTAATCACTCCCCACTACTCACTACTGACTACTCTCTACTCACTATTCACTACGCCCCACTCGCTCCTTAACACTCACTACTCACTACTCACTACCACTGCTCACTACTCACTACCCACTGCCACTACCCACTACTCTCTATTCACCACTACTCACTACTCACTACTCACTGCGCACTACGTACTACTCAGTACTCACTACTCACTACTCACGACCCGCTACTCGCTACTCACTACTCACTACTAAATACTACTCACTACTCACTACTCACTACGCACTACGCACTACGCACTACCCACTACTCACTAATCGCTACTCGCCACCCACTACTCACTACCCACTACTCACTACCCACCACTCATTACTCCCTACTCCCTACTCAGTACTCACTACTCGCTACTCGCTACTCGCTACTCACTACTCACTACTCGCCACTCACTACTCACACACCAGTACGCACTACTCACTATTCACTACTCACTACTCCCCACCCCCTCCATCCTACTCCCTACTCAACACTCACTACCCACTACTCACTACCCAATACTCACTACTCACTACGCACGAACTCACTAGTCACTACTCACCACTCCCTGCTTCCAACTCCATACTCCCTACACGAGGGGGGTGGGGGGGGGGGCCGACCTCCCCCCCCGCGCCTCCTTTCCAGCGGGGAAGAGGGGGGGGTCCGACCCCCCCCCCACACACACACACCTTTAGTGCATTCAGGGAGATCCACTGGCGCACTTCCCTACTCGCTGCCTTGCTGGCTCGAGCCCCTACTGCTTCTCGCCGCTCCGACAACTTTGGGAGGCGGCGCGTCAGGCCTCGTCAGGCCGACCATCTCGCTGAACTTCTCGAGCTTATCCTTGGACATGGGTTTCGTAAGCGCGTCGCTCTCGTTGCCGTCCGTCTTGGCCTTGCCGAAGGGGAGACGGTGCTGGTCTCTCCACTGCTGCAGCGCCAGGAACCTGAGCTTCATCTTGCCAGGTCTCCGTTCCTTGACTATGCGCAGAGCGCTGCTGCTGTCGCCCCTTATCCGCGGTGCCGTCGGCTCGCCCCACTCCGCGAGCACTGGCGCCAAGCCCGAAGCCTCTGCAGCTCCTGAACCCAGCGCGCGCAGCTCGCTCTCCGCCGAACTCAGCACCGCGCAAACTTGGCGCCTCGACCGGGACAGCACCGCGCACCCGTAGTACTTCAGCACTCAACAACTCGCTGTCCTGTCGTCAGCCCTGCCCGCGGCGACCACGCACTGCGCGGGGACCTCGCTCCTGTCGGGGATCAGTTTCATATGGTGGTCCTTCGCGCGTGCCAGGCACCGCGCGATTTTCTTCAAGCGTCGCAGGTCTGCCCCCGCTGGCCCCGCCACGCCTCGACTGGAAACGCCAGCGCCATGAAGCTGGCCTGCGGCTGGCCAGCTGGATGAGCTTGCCCGCGCGGGCGCGGCGCCGACGATGGCCTCTCGCGTCCATCCTTGCGCCGTCATCCTGCATTCTCCACTGTTCGCACTCTCCGGCCCGAGCTCCTTTGCGGCGTCGCCCCTCAGCGAGGTCTTCCCGCCGACAAGGTAGCAGCCCTTGATCTCCTTCACCCGCGCGTTCAGGAGCGTCGCCTCGTCGCTGACCTTGCGCAGCTTCTTCGCGTCCGACAGCCTCAGTTGTTCGCCCATATCGGTCGAGAGCCGGTCGACTGACTCGCGCGGCCCTGCCGGCAGGAAGTCGCCGGACCGCCTGCCCGCCTTGGCCCCGTCGTTCGCCCTCGCGAAGAGACGGCCGTCAAAGCGCCCCCTCTCCAGGCCCATCTCCCCCTGGGCCCCCGCGCCGTGGCCCCCCCAAGCCTTCGGCGCGCCCCTCGGCCCTGGGAGCGCGCGCCAAGCTTCCCAAGCATGTCTTTCACGGACTTCGGCTTCAGGTGGCAACTCTGAACCGATGCGACCCCCCGCCAGCGGCGCCCGGTGGAGCGCCCCGCTGCAGTCGCCGAGCGCCGCGACGTGGATCTCCGCATCTACCAAAATCGCCTTCAGGCGGGGCAGCGACGGCGCCGTCGCCGCAAAGTTCTCGCGCCCGTAAGTTCGCCGACGCCCCTCGCGGTCCACCTGCTCTTCCTCGCGCCGTCCGCCTGGCAGGCGTCGACCCGCTTGCCAGTGAAGATCCTGTGCGTCGTCTCGCTGATCAAGATCGCATTCGCGATCTCCTTCCGTTCACCTGCAATCTTCTCGAAGTGCTCCTTCCTGGCCTGCGTGGAGTCGCCCTCCAGCACGTGGGCCTCCCCGTTCCCCGCCGCCGGCTCCTCGCGCGTCTCCCTGACTGCGGTGATGATTGCCATTCGGGATGTCCTGGCATCTCTTCTTCCGTCTCCATAGTGATCTCTCTTAGGGCCCCTCTCTGGCAGCGGTGCTCCTCCTGTCTGTGGTGGCGAGGCCCATGGCGTAGAGGGCCCTGCACTCCCCGCCCTCGGCCTCTTCCCTATCCTGCTCCTGCCCATGCCGATGTCGTCGAACGGAGCTGTCGCTGCAGCTGGCGCAGGCTGCGCCGGCGGGGCTTGCCCCCCGCGCGGCGGCGCCGCCGCCGCCGCCGCTGCCCCCGAGCCCCGCGGGTCCTGCTGTCGCGGCAGCGGCCCCAGCAAGATCGGCCCCTGCACCGACCGCTGCGTCGGCGGACGCCCGCTCGTCGTCGGCGCCGGCAATCGCAGTGGCCACTCCTTCTCCTCGCGCAGCTCCTTGTCCCGGCGCCTGCTCCCCGCCTACCTCCATGCCGCCTTGGGCCTGCGCGCCCCCGTCGGGGCGCCAATAAGTCGCGCGGCGCGGCGAGGCCACCGGGAGGGGGGCGTCGAGTCGGGCCCGAGGCGATGCTTCAGCTAGTCTGAGACCGCCAGCATTAGCGCGTTGACTTGTTTCCTGGTCGTCTGGGCGGCCAGCTCTGTCGTTCGCCTGGCCGATGCGCCTCTCGGACTGCCGCGGCAGGATCGCCTCGCGGATGCCATCCTTGATCGCCCTGGCCACCGGCAATGACAGAACCAGAAGCCGCCGCGCCTCCCGATTGCAGCGCGACGCGCGCGCGACCCAGCTCGTCGATCCACGAGACTGCCGAGGCTACGGCGCAGGCAAAGGTCGCCTCGCCCATTCCAGATGATGGCCGGGCTCCAGGCGCTTCCCGCGGAGGCGCCACTGCCCGCGACGAACTCGAAGATGACTGGGCCCCCCATCGACGCCTGCCTGACCGTCGTCGAAGCTCAACAACGGGGTGTCGAAGCTCAACAACGGGGTGGCATCGTCGCGTCTGTCTTTCCACCTGCGCGCTATGTCGCCGGCCTTCGCCTTCGCGCAGATGTCGCGCCAGGGCCCAGCAAGGCGGCGCGTCGGCCCACGCCTCTCGACCGCCTCCGCGCGCGGCTCCCGTGGCCCAGGTTGTCCGCGCAAAATCGTTTCTGGCTACGCGCGCCCCCATCTTCTGGTACTGTTTTTGGCCCATCCTCGGGTGCATTTTTTAGTGCGTCCGCTGCAGGTCGCGGTGCTGCTGACGATGGTCGTGCTGGTGATGTTGCTGGCGCTGTCGGCGCACCACCCAGTGCCCGCGGCGCCGCTCCTCCGTCGCCCTCATCGCCGGGTCTCGCCGCCGCGGCCGCCGCCCCGACGGGCGCCGGCAGCGTCATCTCCGCGCGGGCCTCTGCCACGTTGACGTAGACCTTCGCCCAGCACTCCAGCATGCAGTGGTTGTTGACCTTCGCCAGCTCGACCAGGCCCGCCGCCTCGTGCTTCAACCATATTCCTCCACTGTCAGACTAGGCCGCCTTGGTGGGGGGCACGGCCGCAGAACTCCCCAACGCTCATGATGGGTTGCTTCGCGTCCGTGACCTGGAACCCCACGATGATCTTCGCGCCCCCCGCAACGCGCGGCGTCGCCGACTTCGAGCCGCGGTGCTTCGGGGGACTGCCGTCAGCGACCATCGGCTTCGGATCCTTGCTCGGCATGATCGGCGCGCGTGGGAAGTCGCCTCGACCGCAGACGTGCTCGCCCGCGCAGTTGTCCGTCAGCATCTACAAGGTGTTCCTGACGCCGTCTGAGACCGTGCTGTGCACAATATTGTGCTCCGTCGTCGTGATCGCGAAGGTGCAGCCTCTCTCCCACTCGCCTACGTAGGCTTGTTCCCACTCGCTATCGTAGGTCACCTCCAGCTGTGCGATGGCTCGAACTCCGGGCTGATGCGGCCCTTGGGCTCCAATCTGGCTTGCCGGTGGTCCGACCGTTGACGGCGCTGGGCTGCCTGGCCCCGACGTGCCGACATGGCTCCAGCCGTCGTTGGTCACCTCGCTCACGGTACCTGTTTAGCTGTTGCCGTCGCCTTTTCTGTCGATTCGCGCCCTTGACGTCTTGGCGCAAGCAGTCGCGCGCGCAGCGACCTCGCCCACCGCAGTTGTAGCACAGTCTGGCTCCAGGTGCGCCCGCAATGCTCCAAGGAGTTGTCTTCGTCGCTGCTGCCCTTGCCATCAGATCTGATCCGTTGCCCCTGTCCTTGCCGTCGCAGCCTCTGCCTGTGCCTTCCTGGTCTCCTTTGCCTTTGCCCTTGCCATTATGGTCGCCCTCGTCGCCGTACTGCCTCGTCATTGCATCCACCTCCATCGCTGCACCGCCGTGGTCCCTGCATGCAACAAACCCCTTTTCGGCGCCGTCTGGGTCCGCTGGTAGCAAGTGGTCGTAGACCGCTGATGCTTGCAACTGCTGTTTCGTCGTGCTGACCAGATCGTCGTACCTCGTCTTACGCTGCATATGTAGTACCGTTCGTATGTCGCGGGGCGCTTTTTGCAGGAAGATGCATTTCTTCACTCCCGCGTTGAACACGTATCCCGGCGCCTCCTCATACCGTCGGATGTCACGTTCCCGCTCCGACTGTTGTGTGTCGAACTCCGCCAGCGCACCAGGGAACAGCTTCGGATTGAGGACGCTGGTCATGATGTTCTGCGCCCTGACCGCGGTGGCTGGCTCGTACCGTTTGACCCACGCCCGCAATGCCAGCACACCGTTCTGGCCCTTGGCGCTCGAGATCAGCATCTGAACGCTCCCGTTCACCGCCATCACTAATGAGAGGAACATGTTCTCGTCGGCCGTTACACCTTCAGCGCTGGGCCTGTGTAGCGTGATGTCAGGACGTCCTTGATGCTCAGCTGCCTCCAGTAGGAGGAGGAGGAGGAGGTGAGCCTGCGCCGTGCGACCGCCAAGGCAGGCCCGCATCACTAACGACCACTCCATCCACTTCCCTTCGACCCCGTCGAATCTTTGGTGGTTTAAACCACGAACTTTGACATTATGCACCCGTCTCTTCCGTCTTTGATCACGTATATCATGATGTTGACGGTGCGCCTCCTGCGTTGATGCTTTCGGCTGTGATCACGTAGTTGTTGTTGATGGTGCAATTATTGCGTTGCTGCTTTCACTTGTGCCTCGTGTGTTGCTGCACGATGTTGTGATCACGTAGATTTTGGTGTTGCGTTTTGCGCGCTGCTGCTCAATGTTGCGCGTGTCGCGCTTCAGCTCAATATTATGCAGCTCGATGCTCCTCAATTCGATGCCGCCACTACCGTGGGCCCTCCTGCCCACGCGAAAGCGGCCGCGCGGGCGACCAGCGCCCCAGGTGGGGCACCCTCAGCGGGAACTGGCCGTAGCCATCTCCGCTACCAACCATGACAACTGTTGTGCCAAAGAGGCTACGGACACGATGGCCCTCTCTCTTTCCTCGATATCCCTCAACACAGGACACAAAGGGCACCCCTGATTTGCCAGGGTCGACCTACTGTTCAGGGCCGACTGTATGGGTACCGCTTCCTCCTCTTATATGCGGCCCTCGGCCTTCCCGGCCGCGGGATGCGTTCTGACAGCGGAATTTCGAAACGCATCCTACGGTGGCGACGAGGGCCTCCGAGGAGGCCCAGATAATGGGAGAACGGGCGAAGGCCAGCAACATGGGGTGGCCTCTTCCTCTGAACCTCGGCCCTCGGCCCTCCTCGGTCCTCGGTGCCCCGTCGGCCCTGCAGGCGCGGGGGGCAGCGGCGCGGCGCCCCCGGCGGGAGGGCCCTTCGCGGGCGGGGGGGGAGGGCCGCCGCCCGGGGCGGGGGGGCGCTCGCCCGCAGCAGGTTCGCGAGGTTGTTGATCGAGCCTCGGAGGGAGGGGAAGGGAGGGAGGAGCATGACAGCGCGGGAACAAAAAACACTGGGTATGTTGACCCCTGTGTTGACCCCTATCCCAGGCTTCGTGGGGTCGACGAAAAGGACCAGAAATTAGGGGCCCGACCCTGGGATGCACGATTGGTGGGGTGATCCTCGATGAGGGTGCGTCCGAATAGCGCTATGGGGTATCCCAGGGTTTTATCCTTCTTTTCTGAGCGGCCAAACCTTTCGTGCGGAACGACTATCGAAGTAGGAAGGCGGCTAAGAGTTGATTGGGATCAGAGGATCCAAACATACCTCCGTCCAGCGCCCGGCGTGTAACGTGATTGCTTCCTCTTCAGGACACGCCAACGCAATAACAGTCATGTTCGGCGCATTGGTGGTCAAACCAATACTGGGGCGTGCCGACATGACATAACAACGGTCAAATGCATCACACCGTAGCGCACTCATGACACAGCATAATGATCATCATGAGGACCGTACCTGAAAATCGCCAAACCATCGACCAGGAGGAGGAAGAGAAAGGGGAGGTGTGTGGGAGGGGGGGGGGTATACATGGATGCATGGAGCACGGCCTGGCCTGCCTCCGAGGAGCCAAGTCCGAAAATAGAAGGGGTGTCGCACGCACTGCGCAACCGGCATTCGAGGAGGAGGAGACGCGCAAGGGCATGTGTCCTCCTTGGAAGCGTGCGCTCGACCCGAACACCATGTAGAACCAGCTTGTAGTAGTTCGTCTCCCAGGCGGAATGTCGGCCAGACAGCGCCCGCCACGGAGCTTGCACTATGAGATTTCTCGGGGCGCGCGTCGCCCACGGGGTGGGCGACGAGCACACGGTATCAGTATATCGAGGTGACGCTGATAGGAGATCGACTACACTTGATTTACCCCAAAATCAATTGTTGTGGAATCGGAAGGAAAAAAACATCGAATGCCAGTTCATCTACGACCGCTACACATATTGCCTGTAAGTTCGGTGGAAAAAGAAATTCGGGGGTACACAGATTACGTACGCAGTCGATCTCCTTTTCGAGGCATGGAAGAAGGGTAAACATGCGGGCGAGTGCGCCCGAGCGAGATACACGCCGGCGATATGGCCAATCCGGTCGGACAAGGTGCAGCACGAAACAACGCATAGTGTGGTTTTGTTTCTGGGCAGTCGCCAACGTAGGACGTGGCGACAACATCATCACATCAAAAAGTCAGATTCGAAACAATGGTCGTCCATCTCTGCGGGGACGGCCATGCGCGATGCGCACCCAAAGTGTGGGACCAAGGCTAAACTGGGGTCCACTGTGGCGGGATCCCCCAAATTCCATGCACATCCTTCGGAATTATTCTGACCCGGGTCAATCCAGACCCGGGCCAGCAAAGCCTTGCAAAAGCCTACACGGTCTTGCACCCAAGCCCGGGTCAATGCGAAGGATCCTGCAAGATCCCGCAGGACCGTGCACCCAAGCCCAGGTCAATGCGACCCTGTCCCTGCAGGATCCTGCAAGGTCCACCGCTCTGGCTGACCCCCGTTTGCACTGACCCCCGTCTCAAAGCTCCCGAATCCTGAGGGTGTCGAGAACTACCGGTCCCCAGGACACATTCCGCTTCGGGTCAAGTCCGCCGAGCAAGCGCCCGAGATGTTCACGGCCTGCGGCGGAGCGGGGGGGAGGAGCGGGAGGAAAAGGGAGAGGAGGAGGGGAAGCCCTAGTATCCTGGCGTCTCAATTTTTCCGCACCAGGCGTTGTCGCCCTCTTTCAGGCCCCAAGACCCTCACAGATCGATTTGGTTCGAAAAAGGGCGTGGAAAGATTGGGTCTAGGGTCGCAGTCGTGATTGTTCACCATGTAGCATTTTTTCGGCGTCGCCAGTCCCCAGGAAAGAGGAAGGAGGAAGGATCGGGGGGAAGAAAGAAGGAAAGAGTGGGATGCAGGAGGAGTCCTCCTTCCTGCCCAGGAACCATGGCGATCCGATCGATCCGATTCGAGATCGACCCTGGCTGGAGCGATCCGGGTCGATCCCGATGGCCCTAACAAGGTGGAAACGAGGCAAGTGTAGCGATATCAATGCCTTTACCTCCTCTGTTCTGTTGCAGCCTCGGGTGACCTTGTCTGTCCCGTCTCGGCCCTATCCGCGTCGAATCCGTATCGAATCAATGTCGGCCTCCTCGCATCCGTGTCGAATGTGAATTGAATCCGCGTTGAATCCACTCCAAATCCGCGTCGAGTCCGCATCGAGCCCGCGTCGGGCAGAGGATGAGACACAAATTCTCGGGACGGCGAGGTCCGCCGAAGATGCAACATAACATGTGGAGGTGGGTCTGCATTATCTGGGATCCGAAAGAGTGGAGCACTACTTCCCCCTGGAGACACCGCTGGCGCTGCAGCCGGGGATGGCGCCGGCTGGGCGTGGAGGGCAAAGAGGAAAAGAAGGAGGAATGATGGAGGAGTGGGGGAGGGAACAGGAGGGAGGGAGGAGGGGAGGATGAAGGGCAGGGAGGAGGGGAAAGGGAGGGGAGGGGAGGGAGGGAGGGGGGCAGGATCAGGCGACACCAACTTGGCAGCAAACGGACCGAATTGGGATGCGCGTCGGATCGGGCCGCATGCCGCATCCCCCCCCCACGCTTCTCCTGCCGCCGCTGCCGCTCCTGGTCGCCCTGATTCGGCGGTGGACAAGCCTCCCTTTAGTAAACCTCCCTTTAGTGAAAAAAGGCCGAGGACCCAAACCGACGGACCTGGACCCGCAAAAATGACGGCCGCGACGCCCTCTCGCGAACCGAAAGCGGCCAAGTCGCTAATCGAAGTGTCAGGGTGGGAGGTCTATCCACCTCCGACTCCTGCCGCCGCTGCCGCTCCCAGTCGCCCTGATATTCTCCCTGCCATCGTCGCAGCCAGGGCGGGAGCCTAGCGTGTCCGGGTGCAGGGGGCCGAGCGTGGCCTCGCGATGCGCGGCGGGCGTGGGTGGGACGCAGAAGGACATACGAGCACAATGAGTTCGGGGATGGACAGAACCCCCTCTAGCAAAACGTGGTTTAGTGAAAACGACCTCGGGCCCAAACCTGGCGGGCGCAATCCTGGAAAATGACGGCCGCGGCGCCCTCTCGAGAACCGAAAACGGACAATTCACTAATCGACGTGTCAAGGTGGGGGTTCTGTCCACCCCCGATGAGTGTTCCGTGGAGGCGCGCTTCAGACTAATTCGTGTACTACAAACGTACTCGAGCAGATCGTTTCCCGAGCGGTGTGACCAAAAAGCGCCCGCCACAAGACATACAATGTAACATTTCTCGGCTCGCGCTTCGCCCTTTGGGGGATCGACGCACACATAATACTGTGGTGGCCCATGTATCAGCATGTTTCGATGACGCCGAGCGGGGATGGGATATCGCAGTAGCAAGAAGAAGCCAAGACCCGGACAACACCGGACCAGGACACATCGGGGATCTCTGAAATCTGGCGAACCTGAAAGATCTATCGGGCGCCGAAGCCTCTCCAGTGCGCTCCAGGACGCTCGAGGAGCGTTCTGGAACACCATGGGTCGGCGGTGGACAAACCGCCCTTTAGCAAACCACCTTTTGGTGAAAACGGCCTGGGACCAAAATCAACGGACCTGGACCCGCAAAAATGAAGGCCGCGAACCGAAAACGGCCAATTCGCTAATCAACGTGTCAGGGCAGGAGGTCCATCAACCTCCGAGTGGGGCGACTCATCCCGGCCCTGATCTCGCCCGGCTTGGGCGAGGGCGCAGGGGGCGACAGGCGGAAGGCTCGTGCTTTTGTTCGCACGCTGTGGCGTGCTGCGCTGAGAGGGGGGGCGGGCACAAAACGCAGAAGCCAACAGACTGCTCCGCCGCAACATGGCAGAAGCAGTCCGCACGGGCACTCGAGTTCTCGGGGGCGCGCGACAAACAGAGCATCCTGCTGCAAGAGAGAGCGCGCGGGAGTAGAAGCGGCCGCAAAGGACAAGCAGGAGGAGGAGGGCACACACGGCTGGAAGCGTTTCGGGATGAGCGCGCCGGAACGGCCAGCCGGGGACGAAGAGGCCTGGCAATGGACGCGGGACGGCATGACGGCCACACCCAGGGACTGAAGCTCGACCTTGGCCCTGGTGACTTTGGACAGATCACACGCAGGCCAGGGAGGGCGGAGCAGCCTGGCCGCCAACACGCAAACAGCCTCGACGACCTCTGCTCGGCGGCACGCAAGGAGTGACCCTGGGCAAGACCGACCTTTGGCGCGCGGCGGAGCGGGGGACGCGGGGTGGCCAAACCTGGGCGCGCAAGCCGCTGCTACAACTGTGCGTGCAACGGCCAGGGCTGCAGGCCCTGGAAGCCCACGGATTTCGAAAAGTCAATGATAAGTATCGGATTACAGTGGCCAGAGGGTGGGCCAGAGATGGTGCCAGAAGCTAGCCTGATGCTGTGCCGCTATCGTTGCGCCATAATGGCCACGTGATTGTTCTGGTCTTCTTCCCGTGTTGTTATGTGGTTGGCATTTGGGTTAATGGATTTCTGATGCGCCCAGTCGATGTGAAATCGTTTGCTTGCGCGCGTTCTGGCAATTTGCCATTTGCATTTCCAATGCGACCACCTAGTACGTGGCATGGGTCGTACGGCAAAAAGTTCGAGCGACGCTGCCAGATCCAACACAAGATTTCGCCTCCGAGTGGATCTCCGGGTACCTTCAGATGTCGACGCCCGCCCTGGTACCCTGATACCCTAAGTCCCTAAGACCCTCGGGCCCTGGGACCCTGATACAAACACACACCCTGGGACCCTCACACCCTGAGACCTTTGGACCCTGAGCCCCATATGCCATGACCAACAAGGCCCCAACACACTAAGACCATGAGACCCCAAGACAATAAGAACCTGAGGCCCCGAGACACTAGAACCCCCAGCAAAGCCCCAGGAGGGGCCCAAACAAGGCCCAAGAGGGCCCCGAGCCCGCGAGCTTGACAGGACAGGTTTGAAGGCATTAGGTCGCCAGCAGGCGAGCTTGAGGGAACAGTTGTTGAAAGCTTCAGGTCGCCAGCAGGCTGGGGCTCGCTTTAGGCTGCGAGCTTGAGAGGACAGTGCTTGAACCCATTAGGTTGCCATCAGGCTAGGGCTTGCTCTAGGCTGCGAGCTTGAGAGGACAGTTTGAAATCATTAGGCTACCAGCAGATGAGCTTTAGAGGGTAGATTTGGGAGCGGAGACCTGCTCTACATTTGGATTCAGTGGCTCTGTGGTGCCTGAGGAGTGTCCCAGCTGTGTTCCGCATGCTGTGCAGCGGTTTTGCCAATGCCTTACACTTCTTTCACATGCGCTTTTCACTGGCTTACACCTGGCTTGCACTGGCGCTTTCATCCGGTCTACACTGGCCTACATCCGGTTTACACTGGCTTACACCCGGTTTACACTGGCGTACACCGTATTTACACTGGTTTACACAACTTTACACTGGTTTCCACCCGGTATAACACTGATTTACACATGTGTTACACTGGTTTGCACCCGCTTAACACTGTTTACACTCGGTTTACACCACCAGGTTCACACTGGTTTACACCTGTATTACCATTTTGTACACATGCATTACACTCTTGTTACACATATGTCAATGGGTACCAATTGTTTCCCCTTCTGGACTGGAGCCAACCTTCACCTCAGACGTGCTTGGGTCCTCGGATCCCGGCCCCTAACCCTCTCTCCCAGCGCAGAGCCGACACCCAGAACGACCCGAACAAGAGGACCAAAAGTGTCAACATGCATGGCTCGGGGAAGGGTCGTGGCAAGGGTTGTGGCAGGGGTTGTGGCCGGGGTTGTGGCCACCTCGGAGGCCTCAAAACTCAAAGTCCGGCCACTGGCGGCCAATCCTTACCACACGGCGCGCGCTGCAAATGGCGTGGCGAAACCGACGGGCCACCAGTCCCGCGCTGCAGGGAAGCTGCCAGCAAGGCCACAGAGCCCGACGCCCCCCAGCGGGCGTCGGGAAGCCGCCGTTCCAGGCCGTTCTGGAAGAGTCCGAGGGCCCTGGGAAGGCCACAAGACATCATTGAGGGCCCCCAGAGGGCCCGAAGATGGGCCCAAGACGGCTCCAAGAGGGCCCCAAGACGGGGTTGGGAGTGTTCGTTTTGAGGGGCCCTCAAAGCGAACGTTCCCAGGCCCCTCTCGGAGCCTTCTTGGGCCCCTGTCTTGGCCTTCTTAGAACCCTCTCATACCATTCCGAAGGGTCCGAGGGCCCTGGGAGGGCCACCAGAACGCCCTTGAGGCCCCCCGAGGGCCCCGAAATGGGCCCAAGACCGCTCCAAGAGGGTTCAAAGACGGGCTTGGGAGTGTTCGTTTTGAGCGCCCTCAAAACAACACCCGTGCCCCTCTCGGAGCCTTCTTTGAGCCCTCTTGGGCTCTCTTGGAGCCCTCCCAGGCAGTTCTGGAAGAGTCTCAGGGCCCTGCGAAGGCCACGAGACACAAGACAACTCCGAGAGGGCCACAAGACGGGCTTGGGAGTGTTCGTTTTGAGGGGCCCTCCAAAACGATCACTCCCAGGCCCCTCTCGGAACCTTCTTGGGGCCCTCTGGGAACCCTCCCAGGCCGTTCTGGAAGAGTCTGAGGGCCATGGGAAGGCCACAAGAACGCCAATCAGGGCTCTCAGAGGGCCCCACGATTGGCCCAAGATGGCTCCACCCCGCGACGGGCTTGGGAGCGTTCGTTTTGAAGGCACCCAAAACGAACACTCTCAGGTCCCTCTCGAAGCCTTCTTGTTCGTGGGCCGGCAACCCCTTATCGGGGATTGTGGTGGACAAGATCCACACTTCGCGTCCTCCCCTCTCCTCCCATCGCCTGCCCGCCCCCTACCTCCCCGACCCACAAATTATCACCCCTTTCCTCCTGGCCCCTCCCCTGCCTCCATTCGCCCCCTCCCCCATTCACTCTCCACCCCCGTCTGCCCTCTCCCTCTCCAGTTAGGGGGCGAGTGAGCGAGGGTGCGAGGGAGGGATGACGAAGAGGGTGAGGGAGGAGAGGGAGGACGAGGAAGATGACGAAGAAGAGGAGGGAATACGCGGATGAAGTTTATCTCGGGAAGGGGACGGATACCTTCCACGGCGTGGCAATATTGGAGAACACTGAATTGAAAGATAAATACAAACTGCCGCGAGAGGCCCCCGATAAAAAAACAACAAAACAATCCTTATGCATCCGGCCGCCCTTTTGGCCGCACTTGTGGCCACTGTTTTCTGGTATTTACTTGTGTACTGACCATTGACTGAATAACACGGCGTGGAGGAGCGGGAACGCGGGAGCATCCTGTTGCCGGTCACGTTGCCAGGAACGTCAGGTTTTGCTACACAGGGCGGGCGCCAGCTGGATGCTGGAGCAGGATGGTCCAGGCGAAGCAGACGCAAAATCCAACATTGTTGGGCCAACGCACAAACACATACACACAAGTCCTTGGACGTGGGGGTGGCGAAACGTAGGGCCGCGGAACAGAAATGCACAGCTCGCTGGGGGAGGGGGGGGGGGGGGCGGAGAGGGCGCACAAGAGCACGTCTGGCGTGCATGCCTTTCCGCCTCAACCCGCGCGCGTAACTTCCTCGGCCCGGGGGGGAGGGCGTCACCGCAGAAGGGGAACAAATCCCGAGCAGTGCACGACTACGACGACAACGACGACGACGACGGGGAGGATGGTTCGGGATCGTCCAAAGGCCCGGGAATTCCAGAGGCCTCGGGAGGCATGCGGAGGCCCCCGAAAGCTTCCTCCGAAGACCCTCCGAGAGGGGTGCGAAGGTGGAGTCGTGGTGGCCGTCGACGTTCGGAAGACTTGGAGTGTTTCGGGGATCTACTGCCCTGGGTCAACGCACGCCCAGGACAGTCAGGCCTTGTAAGATCCTGCAGGATCCTGCAGGATCCTGCATATGCAAGATCATGTGCGCTAGCCCGGGTCAGTGCAACCTGGGCTCTGCAGGGTCCTGCAATATCCGGCCCTCTGGCTGACCCTTGTTTGCAACGACCCCCGTCTCAAGGCTCCCGAGGGCATTGCTCTTGGCGACTTCTGGACCCCAGGACGTCTTTCTTGGAGGGAGAACACACAACATCAACATAAACATTCGGGGTTCTGCCAAGATCTCTTGGATCGGCGCTGGGCCCCTTTGGCGGCGCCTCCGGCGCCCTGGCGCGTTCCGCGCGCTTGGGGGTGGGCCCCAGCGCTGATCCAGGAGACGCCCGCGGACCTTCGAACATTCACGCTGATGTCGTGTTCTCTCTGTCGATTCAAGCGGCTGCGGCTCGTCGAGGGCGCTCCAGAGCCGTTGGGACCGCTCCACATGGCCCTCCTGTCTCCCCACCGACGTTCTCTCTGGATGACAAGGTGTCTCCTCTTCTTCTCCTTCAGCACGTTCTCGGTCCCACTGCGATCTCTGATCGCGCAGCGCGCACACACACTTGCCCTCGTAGGAGTAGAGAAATGTGTATGGGGTTGGAGCACAAAGGTACAGAACCCCTGATCCGCTGGTAGAGGAAAGGAGGGAAAGATGGATATATTTTCCTCCTGCGCGATCAAAGGTCTGATCGATCTATTCCATTACCTGAGCCCAAACAGCCAGGCGCAATGGGGGTGAGGATAAGGAGTGTATATGAAGGTATTATACGGGTTCTATTCACACCCTCCGTCCCGAATCCCGCCCGCAAGGGCAGGACTCGGGAATGGGAGAAAATAACCTGTCACCCTTTTACTCCTCAAATCCTCAGCGCTGCAAGGCAGCTGAGCGTAAAATCTGCACCGCGTCGGCTGCGTCCCGATCACGACAGCGGCGTGCAAAAAAGTAGCGCAGCACAACAGCTGTCATGATCAGGCAAGTAAGGGTAAGGAAGAACACCCAGGGCCCCTGTTTCTTCGCCAGGCACACTGGTGCCCCCTCGGTGCGCCCCCAGAAAACGCTTCGGCACTCGAGGGCGGAGACGAATGAGACACGGGTGGACGGAGCAAGATGATATGAGTAAACTAGAGCAACATCAGAAGCTGCCGCGCCTGAACGCGGCAGGTGTTGCCACCAGCTTTCAAACCAAAGCTGGGCATCAGATCATGATCGACGCAATGTGATCTTAAATTATAATGTAAAGAATAAACCAACAAATGTACAGCATCAAGTCGTGTTGAAGAACACGATCGTGTTAAGAAGCACGTCTATTCATCAAAGCAGATGCCTGGCCAGGCGTAGAATCGTGTTCATAAGCACGAAAAGCTGCATTAACAAATTCTGCAATTGGTTACTCTCCTCGGCGATGCGCCTTAGGAGTCTGCCTTGGGTTTCACAAGTTATGCGTGGGTGGCCACTCTTCCTGTATCGTGGAATGGCCAAAGATTATATTAGTAACCGCTGCTCGAGGCGAACTTTTGGAAAGATGAAGTTCAAGCCAATCGAGCAGTGGGCCTCGCGGCCAACAAAACTACGATGTGCCTCTCATGTAGAAACTGTGGTCCCACACCCTGTGGCCATCGTTCTCGACGTAGCTCGTCGCGAATGTCTCCCAAGGCGCCCTTGGGGTCCAGTTGCGGAACCGCTCGTTGCGCAGCAGGTCGCGGACGTGCACGAACTCGTCGCTGTTGTCCGCGATGTCCATCCACCACTTGGCGTCGTAGCTCCAGTACCTGGGGCCCCATGGGCTGTCCTCAAGGTTGTGGCGCCACCACGTTGCATAGTCCTCTGTCGTGCGCGCCCGCTTGGCACGCGGGGGCGTTGTCGGTCTGCGGCTGGCGCCGCTGCTCTGCCGCTGCGCGGCGGCCGCGCCGCTCGGCCCAGCGGGCGTGCCCGCCTGCGCGCCAGAGGCGCGGGATCCAGCGGCGTCGCCATGGGCAGCGCGAGGCGGCGGCGGATGCCGCGGCTGCCGCGGCTCCATGGCACCGTGTGCGTGCGTGAGGAGTGTGTGTGGGGGTTGTTAGGATCGGTCCTAACCCCTGAACTCACCCCCCTTGAATCGGTGGATCCCGTGGCAAGTTCGACGGAGGCGAGTTTGGCAAGCTTGCGCTGCGTCACCTTTTTCACAAGTGCCGTCCCCACGGGGCAAAGCAATTGTGACGAGGCCACGCTCTTGCCTGGTGCCTCTGTCGAGCCTACCCTCGTTCAACCACCAGTTCCTGCGACCAGCGAAGCCGAGCCTAACGCTGCGATCATGGATGTCGCAAGCGTCGCGCATGTCATCGATGGTCCAGGCTTGCTTGCCAGTCTCAACACGAGCGGCAGTCATCTGGTGGCGGAAACGTGGGTCATTCAGGAAACGTTGCACGACATTGCGGTAGGGGTGGTATAGAGGTCGCTGACCCTCAGCCTCGCCCATCATCCTGCATATGTGTGCAGGGGGGGGGGGGCCTGCGTCAAGCCACTTATGATACCTCTCCCCTGCCTGTTTCGTATGTTTCCTCAAGGTATCCTTCTCCTGGCCAGCCTTGGAGCGTCTGCCTGTCATGTAGACACGCGCTCCATCTGACATGTACCGCTGACGTCGTCCTCGGAGAGGTTGGTCTTGATCCAGTAGTTCAACTGCTGTAGGTACGCCAGGTCGCTCTCCTCGGCGCCACCTTTGCCTGTGGCACCTACAGAGACACTGTGCTGCCAGCAGATATCGCAAAGTGTCCCATCACTCGTGACGATACCCAAGGAGAGGAAGCGATCGCAATTCCTACATCGCGATATATCATGCTGGACCGCTTCGGGAGCCCCGGAGGTGGCAAGATCCCTGAGAGAGCCCCAGCGGGTGGCGCCACCGTCAGTCGACGCAAGGGAACGACCAATCTGGTTCATTGCCTCACGGTTGACCTCTGCGGTTGCACGGGGAGCGATCGATCGGCGGCCGATCCCCTCGATCTCGATCCTCGACAGCCTTTCCCCCGGTAGTCCTGCGTACCCGGAGGTGTCGATGTCCGCGGGGTCCATCTCACCATGGAGTGCGTCCTTGTCATTACGAATGCGGGTAGCCTCTGCCTGCAGGGTGGCCTCGTTATCGCCCACCTCGCGGTCGATGTTCTGCATCTCGGCTAGGACCTGTACGTTGGTCTCTTGATCAGGAGCTGCTGATGCAACGCTACCTGGGTCCCTGGGAATATCCTGCTTGGCGCCTGGGTCGTCTTGGTCAGGCGCGGCAGGTGTCTCCACCGGCTCCCCCCATACGGGGAAGCCTGGGTTCCCATGTGTCTTTATGCGCTCTGCGAAGAAAGCACGCACCGTATTGAGGGCAGGATGATTCTGATTGATGGCAGCGTTGGTGAACTGGTGCAGCTCTTTGATGCTGTCCAACAATATAGTTTGGTACACTTTGGAAATCCATTGAAATATGCCCGTGGTTGATTCCTCAATGACCTCTGGGTCAAAGAAATGCACCATCTTTTTGAAGAAATGATCTGCACTGCATATTGGTAGGTCGCGTGCCCATGAATGGGCATGGTCGTAATGCATTTGGTATGCGTCCGTTTTTGGCCCGCAGTGTATCTCAAATTGCAAGCATGACTCAAACTTGTCCACCACAAGATTGGTCCTGCCAGCGTGTAGCTCAATAATTTGTCTCACCTTTATCGTTGGAGAGACCACCAGTGGTTCCGATCTCCAGCGATATACTCGGTGGTCGTAAGAAGATATAATCCATGTAGTATGATCCTCTGGGTCATAATCGGGATGGTTGAGGAAATCGTCTGGTGGATCAATGACTGTGTCGAGGATGGAAGATTCGACGTCTTCATCAGCGTGAATATCAGCCGATATGTCCGCCTTCATGGTATCATTGGCTGATCTCTCCTCGTCTGTGAGTGGTGTGGTCGATGTGTCGACGATGACAGTGACTAGAGCATCGGTGGATTGACCTGCGTCATGTTGGGACCCCTCGTCGTCCGCCATAGGGCCCCCAGCAGGTGTCGCCACCAGCTCGTCGGGATCGGGTGTCCGAGGAGCGCGGCGTCTAGTCGGCGTACGTGGGATGCGTGGTTTGTAAGTGCTCGGCATTCCAAGATATGGGAGAGCACCTGCATGCTTAAAGTCGTTGGTCTGGTCACTGCATGAGGATGGGCCCTGGAGTGCGATATTCAAATGAACGGGGTCGATGCCAGCGCGTACTGGCAAAGCGAAGATGGCGCCTTTGAGGGGCAATTTTTGTCGCAATACCATATGTTTACCCATCGTAGACCGTAGTTGGGGATAGATATTTGCACTGAGAAGAACTTCTCAAAGACTCCGAAGTGTATGATTGGCCCATAAATATGGCCCTTGTTCATGCGGACGTTCGTGTTGTAGTTGCCCTTGGGGTAGTGATTGTCGTAGTGATAGCTATTGATTGACACCCAATGTTTGACGATAAGCAAGCCCCCCCATGCGGACGTCAATGAAGATACGCCGTCGATCCCACTCTTTCTGTGTAATATTTGCTGTAATGGGTCGAAGAGCCCCTCTGCAATGTGACAGAGCGATCAACCACTCTTTATCCTGTGTGTTGTGCTCGCAACTGCTGACCAAGTCACGGACGATGGCCTCATCTAAGGCGTCAGCCTCGGCAGTATGGCCAGCAGGGGTCACCCCCAGCGGAGGGGCGATGGGTTGCTGGGCCGATGATGCTGAGGCGGACTGTGTCCGCGGGTGCTGATCTGTGGCGTAGGCCTTTGTAGTTGGGGCAATCCCAAGAGGATCCGTAATTGTGTCCGTTCCAGGAGGAAAAGCGCAAATCTCGCATTTGCTCAATGGTTGTCTCGGAGCCAGCGGCGGGTAGTCCCAGCTGGGGCCCATTTCTGGCCACAACTGCTTGCCTGCCTCGCGGTATGGCGTGAGACGGCGAATGGCGCGGATTGCGGCAGCTGGAGCCACCTCCTCAGTCATGATAGCGCCCTGCGCTCCGAGCCAAAATCTGCATCCAGCCTTCATGGCAATCTGCATGTCGATGACGAGCTCCACCTCATTCTTGTAGTGCTTGAACTTGTACGGTTGAACTGAGGTGTGAGGATTCTGTTTGGCGATGTGCACGTAGGTGCTTGAACTGTAGAATGCCTCCGAGCGTTGTGATCCTTTCTCTCGTTTGTCTCTCTGGGACTGGTCGACGCAGCCTGGAATAATCCCTGTCTTGAGGATGCTTCTCCAGGCACGAAGTGTCGTGCCGTGGCGGAGGTATTTGACGTCTGTCCATTGTAAGCTCTCCCAGCCCATAGTCCATGGCTTGGAGACTGGATTGACGCAACTGTGCCCTCCAACGCATCTGATAGCGATAACACTGTTCCAATCGAAACAGCTGGGATCGCTCCCGTCAGGGACTGGTTTGGCATATATCTCAATCCGGTTCTTCTCCGGGTCAATGTGCTTCTGGAACGCACGAATAATGAAGATCGGGTAGTAATCAGTCCAGCACTCATTTCCGTCTGGTTCACCATCTTTACGAAAATGTGCTATGGCCGCCTCGGTGGATGGTCCGTCGTTGTGTCCACGGCGCTCCTGAAATTTCCATTGAACCATGTCCCGGAATGATTTCCAGCGGCTGGGGACCTTCCAGGATTGCCGCGCCGTCTTCGACCATATGTTGACCCGTCGGTCAATAAAATGGTCAATATTGAACGGTTTGTTGTGGTTCTCATGGCGTAGCATTGTCGTGATATCCTTGCTCATGTAAGTCGGATCTCCAAGCCACTCATCAAGCAATTCAGGTCCGCAGCGTATCTGATCGTATGGCGGAAGCGACATCCGTGTCCATTCTGGGAAACAGCCAGACTGAGCAATGTCAGGCGCATGGGCAATCGCGCAGTCGTCGTATGTCATTGGCATGCCCAATCATCGTTCTTCACGCAGTCCATGCCATTTGGCGCGGGCGTGCCCCGCAACGGAGGAGGCACATATGGATGGTCATCCGCCTGACCTGCTTGAAGCTTGTACTCACGAGGAGCGCATGCATTATATAATGTAAGAATCTGGCTTGTGTCCTCATTGTATGATCGTTCGCAGCAGTCTTGCCACGACAGGATATACACTGCATCCGATTGCTGACCAGGCGAAGGCGCATCGTCAGCAGGAATTGCTTCCAGCTCCGCGTCCACGTCAGCGCCCTCGTCCGGGAGCGGGGCTGACGCGGCGGTCGGGAGCGGGCCTGGTGGCAATGGCTCAGCAGGCGTGCTAATCGGAAGCGGACCTGGTGGCAATGGCTCAGGTGGCGTGACGATCGGGAGCGGGCCTGGCGGCAGTGGCTCAGGTAGCGTGTCGATCGTAAGTGGACCTGGCGGCAGTGGCTGCCTGTCCTCACGATGCTGGTGTGTCCCAGCTGTCGCGGAGCCATCGGGTGGCGCTGCGGCGGGCTCATCGGCAATGCCAGTGGTTGGAGCGTCGGCCGGGAGCCCCATGGCGATGCGGTCCAAGGCATTCTGTGTGTAGAAACCTTTGCATGCCGCAATGGTATCTGCGTTGTCGATGCGAGGACCGACACGATGAGAGCTCAGTATATTGCGCTCTGCAATGAGACGTGACTTCGTTGTGTCGCCATCACCTGCAGTGTCGTTGATCTGGAGCAGGAACTGTTCGTAGACAACCCAAGAAACAGCGTGTGCATCCTTGGTGTCCTTCACTATTGTAGGGTGAAAGAGCTCCTTTTTCTCGTCTGACTCCCAAGATGCCCACGCGCCCGGGTAATCGTTGATCAAGAGAAGAAGCTGGTTGACCAGCTCCTCGTATGCCTCACCATATGGATCATCAACTTCACTGGATTTCGTTGGATCCGGTGCTGGTGGCTCATTTGCGAGTCCAGGGGTAGGCATATATGGATCGCTTGTTGCCAACGGCATCGATTTCGGCAACGTGCCAGTGGCACAGGAAGCCATCCATGCACAATGAGCCATTTCCCCTGCGGTCTGAGTTATCAGCGTCGTGAGGCTGAGGTGCCTTTTCCATTCATTAGTCATTTTCTAACGAAAATGAAGAGCCTCCATAATCTCTTTGGCCTGTGTGTAGGCCCGTGAATCCGTGGCGGCTGTCAGGAGAGGAGGTCTGAATGGATATGGCTGTGATGGTAATGACTGGATCAACGCACAGAAATTGCGATAGCATATTGCATCACAAAACTGGGTCGTCATCATCGCCAGGTTGTGATTATTCTGCTTTGAATGCTGAATGCCAAGCCGTAGGCGTGGCTCTGTCGCATGACTGAACCGTGGTCTGAGGGGAGTACCGTAATACCTCGACATTGCATAGCCCTGGTCAGGTCGCTCGTGTGATGGTCAAATTTGAGGTGTACGCCCCATTGCGCCGCTCTGCCTGGCCCCATGACGGTGGGGCAACGGAAGTATTGCATCACGTCGATGAATCGTGACAGGTCCACTTTCACATGTACTGGCATAAGCGCCGGGACGCCATCCTGGCACTCCATCTTCACGAGCTCGCGCACGTTGGTGGGAGCGCGATCCCGGTGGCGACGGGTGTCCAACCAGTGCTGACCATGGCTAGCGCAAGCAATGTCGTTTGCGCTCCAGACCACCACGGCGTTGGTGCCCCTGCTGCAATGTCTTTGTTTCACGTATGCAGGAAAGACGGTAGCACAATAGTCCCATAGGATCATTCAATTTACGCCACTCAGCCATTGAATGATTGTCAGCCATCAGTGATAAGGCTCTGGCCATGCGGATCATGATGAGCATGTTTCGCTGTTCGAGCGTAGACTCAAACTGCGAGTCCAGAATAGCTGCGACACGGTTGTCCTGTGCCTTGGCGGGCTGCTCGCGGAGCTGTGCCATATCGCAGCGGGTGTCGCCACCAGCCCCTGGCAATATAATACAATCCTGACCGATCGGAGTGTCGTTCTGTTTGAACCATTCTTTGTAATTGCCATATGAGAACGCCCACATCATGATGTCGTCGCGGATAAATATTGACAGATGCTCGAGGGTGGCGCCGCCCATGTACTCTGCGCGGTTGGGGCACGGCATGAAGAGAGGTACAAGGCCAACAGTGGACGCCCTAGCGAGGGCGTCTCGCTGCTGTGGGCCGTTGAGTTCGTCGATGCCGTGCCCTGGATATTTCTTGTGTGGGGCGGTTTTGGGACCTTTCTTGTGCATGATCCACGTAGAGTCCGTGTACAAATTTGTCCATTTGCATGCATGCCCCGACGGGCCGAAGGCATGGTGAAGGAGAGGTCCCAAGTCCTCCTGCATGATCCCATGCCATCCGCTGTCTGAAAGAAGAGCGGAAACCAGTCGACCACCACACGACGCACTGTATTTTGCCTGTGCTAGCTCGAGCGGGTCTATGGCGGATCCTGGAGTGATACCAGGGTCCTCCACGGTAGGCTCTTCTCCTGCGAGCACAGTTCCCTCCTCGCATGGCTGCCAATGGCTCTCGCCATGCTCTGGGAGGGTGATCCAGCCGTCAGGGTGGCCAGATGGCGTTGCCACCGCCTGGGGGCTGGAGCCGATTCCTCCAAACCCTCCGCGTGTAGTCTGCCACGTGCTGAGCTTGCGGCGGAAGCGGCTTGTCTGGTGGAGGTCGGAGAACGCCCTCATTTCGGTGACGAGATGGCCCTCGACGACGTTGCCGAGGTGCCCCGCCGTGTCTGATGTCCTGGCCAGACCAGGTGGGCGCACGGGAAGTTTGATCGCAGCGCGATCGATATTCGGAGCGTAGCCGGGGGTGGATAAACCGTGGCTGCACACATCTGGAGGCACACGAAGTCCCTCCTTGCACAGCTGACTTGTATCCTGGACGCTGTCCATGGAATATTGCCCAAGAAATGCACTGCCCACTTTTGACCAGTCGTTGTGCATCATCATCCACTCTGCCTTCAACACCTCCGTCGCAAGTTCCATTGGCGGGCACTTGCGGTATGACCCAGGAATCGCAGCATGCAAGTGATCATGTAAACCACGAAGGTTATCCTGGACGGATGTGTTGCGCGTGGAGAGGCTGGAAATCATGCATATGGCCTTCGTGAGTGGCATCCACGGTGTGGCCGTGGTCGCACTGTATTCATAGTGGGCGTTGCCGCCGGCTCCACCCATATCTTTGCCGACGCAACCCGTCACGTCGAGGGACGCGGAACGGGTAACCTCGACAAGGGCGGACTCGTCGGGCGCTCGTAGATCATACTCTGCACTATGGTCGAAGCGCAGATGATGTACGTAGATGAAGCCATTCTCGGCGTCGCGAGGGCGACCCGTCTGAGCGTGGAACGTGAAGCCCACGCGGTCGTCGTCCGCGGCGTTCGGGCCGTGGTCGGCGTCGCAGGCGATGGCCCAGCCGTTGAGGTGGAGGGGCGACGCCTGGTCCATCTCGGGAATGGGGGGATCGGGGTTAGAACCGATCTCTCGTGATTGAGTCTCGCGCACAGCGAGCAAGATGCTGGTGAGCTTCGTCGCTCGAATGGTAAAACAGCTGCAGCGCGATCGTATCATAAGTGTCCTAGACCTCTCTGTAGTATGCGATGGCGGTGGGGGATGACGAGGGTGTCTACCATATGGTGAGTGAGCCCTCGCTCGGGGTGTGCGCGAATCGGTCGCCGCCGCAAAAACACCGATATGGTACATACATGCATGTAGTCCCTCGTGATTGGCCTGTCCAACGCACACGAATCCGCATTATAGGCGTCAGTGAAGAGCACGATGGATAGCTTATCTGAAGCATCGCCAATCCATCCATGTAAACAATGGGTACGCGTCGTTTTGATGTAGCATATCAGCCGATGAAGGCGTTTGTCACACGTGGTATTCCGTTTGGTAATTTCTCTCGCTAACATGCATACTGGATGCAAAAGATCGAAACGATAACATCGTGCAAAGTAGAGAATCTTCATCCGTACACTCGCCGCGTCCTGGCCGAGGATACCCTCGTCGGAGTAATCGGACTCGGTAAATGATGTGTCCTCGATGCCAGGAGTCTCTGCGTCGGGTAGGTCATCGTATGTGACTGTCGCTGGTTGTGTCGCAATGGAAGGTCTGTCGACCGACCCAGCTGGGCTGGGTGATCGTGACCGTGCGTTGAGCGCACTAGTGGGTCTCACGACCGACCCGGAGGAGCTAGGAGATGTCGATCGCGAAGCCCTCGGTGAGTCAGACCGTTTACGACATGACCCTGGTCCTTGGGTACGCTTGGAGGCGCACTCCAGGTAGCGCTCAATACATTGATCAGTAAAACCAAGCATGTCATGTCGCATTCCACGAACTTGTTTAGCTGTATAATATTATTTGTCACTGTGGGCAGGCAACATAGGTAGAAAGGTAGGCATTCTTTTGTCGAAGACGTTCTGGGGGACGTCGTATGCCTGTTGTCCACGGCCAAGGTATTGAGAGTATGGGGTAGGCGGATCCAAATCAATGCCGGCTTGGGCGCCCTGGGGACCGGCTCCCGCGGCACCAGCGGGGGCAGTGACTTCGTCGCGGCAGGTCCGGTCAGGACCTGCGCCGTCGACGAATGCGCTGAGAGCTGCTGCGCCCTCGACTGGAGAGTCGCGACCGCCTCCATCTGGCCCGACACGGTCGCGCAGAGCTGGTTGATGGAGGACTCCTGCTGATTCTGCTTGTTGGCGATCTGCTGCAAGAGGCGCATGGTCTCGTCGTTGCCGTCTTCCGAGCTGGCCGAGGGTTCCATCGCCGCTCTCTTGGCTGGAGATGGCGCTGCCTGTCGGCGACGCTGGGCCCTCTGCTCCTTGGCCTGCCCCTCCACGTCGTGCATGATCACGTCGGGCTGCGCTGACTCGATCTGCTGATGGGGTGCCCCAGCTGCCTGAGCGTCGGCCGACGCTGGCCATGGCGGCACCGCCCCCGCCGACGTCCTCGCCGCGGGCACTCCCGGCGGAAGGGCGGGGGCCGCCACCAGGGCCTGCCACTCTGGATCGGCCTCGCCCAGCTGGGCGAAACCCTTCCGGCGCAGCGAGCAGGCGGCGGTCTGGCGCTTGCACGCGCAGGTCATCTCCTTTTTGGGCGTGGACTTGTCTGGCTCGGCGTCCTGGCAGGCGACCCGCGTGGTGCTCGGCCCGCGCACCCACCAACGCCCATGCCCATTGCTGCCAAACTCCACGTTGATGGGCATGTGGCGGCACGTGTAGGACTGCTGCGGGATCACCCGCATGCGCTTGAAGAGATTCGTCGGCCAGAAACGGTGATTGATCATCCTCCTGCCAAACTCGTCGGCCAGCTTGGAGAGCCAGAAGACCATGGCGCCCACCAGGGCCGCCCACGACCTCTGGCCGCGGGTCATGGACTGTGGAACTGGCGCCCCGGTCGCTGCGCGGGTCCACTGCTGGTGATCGCCCAGCTGCTCGCCCATCGTCGTGGGGCGGTTGGCCCGGCGCTGCGCCTCGGTCTGCCCCTTCTTCTTGCCCTTGGAGGTGGAGGAGCCGCGGGGGCCATTGACCGAGATCACACCTAGCGGCGACATAGCTCCGTCTCACAGGTGCGCTGCCGAGCCCGGCGCGGCGATAAGGTCGCTGGGGGATCTCTCTGTCGGGCTCGCTGGGATAGCTGGCAGCTCGAATGCTCGAGCCCAGCCGCTGCGTAATGACGAACGCGATGATCCAGACGATCGACTGCTTGGTTCTGGCCGTCTCTCGTCTCTGAAACGACCGAAGTTCACGAGCCTCTCGCCGTCCCGGTTGCCCCTGCCGTCGTACCCGTTATTCTCCTTCGGTTTTCCTAAGTACCATTCTGCTATCCTTAGTTCGATCCGGGAAGACGCTAGGCTGCGCGAGCTCCGATCTGCATCCCTGGGAGTTCTTGTCTTGGCCATCCGGGGCCCCCTGAGCCCCCGAACCTTCCCAGGGCCCTGAGTCGGTCGGCTGCGCTGGACGCGAGGCCCCCTGGAGGAGGAAGAGAACAGAACTCAGCCCTAGAGGATGATGACGGGGAGACGATGGTGTACCCAGACATCGTCTCGCTCCTGAAATCTTGCTCTTTGACCTCCAGATGCTGGCACCGAGGGGGGGGGGGGGGGCACTTGAAAAAATCGTCTAGGCGCATCGTGCGATGTCCGGTGGGAAGCCGACGCATGTCCGCCTCTACCCCCAGACGCTTGAGTTCGATCTGGTTGGCGCCTAGGTCGATTCTTGTCCCTAGCATCATCTCCTGAAAACCTACTGGGAGGAGGGGCGGCACGTCCTCTTTGAGGACGTCCAACTCGATGACCCCCATCTTCCCTTGGATGCCCGCGGGGATCAGAGCCGCGCTCAGAACTGCGGCGCCCCCCCCCCCCCCCCCCCGATTCCGCGAACCGAGCGATTCCGGGGGGGCACCTGGGGCACTCGCAAACCTCACGTGCTCAGAAGCTCGCAGTGCCGTTTCAAAGCTGGCATGCCGATCAGTCCTTGACCCGCTGCGGCGTCTACGATCATCTCGCTGGACTCGACGCTCACGAAGGCGACAGTGGCGCTGTCGAAGTCTGGGTCGTGGTGCTGGGTCGGGTCGAGGATGTTCGCATAGACGTAGGCGCTGACATTCGCGGCGGCAGCTGCGGTTGCACTCTGGCCATTCCGCGCCGGACATTCACGAGACCAAGGGCCCCTCTGATTGCGATTTCGGCACCTCGTCCTCTTAATCAGCTCCGACAGTGGAAGACGTGACTTCCTTGGCCTGACCTGCCCATTGCCGGCGCGGTGTCCGCGCGGCTGCCTGTGGGCGAGCTCTGGCTTGTCCTTGCTGCGGTCCAAGAACTTGCGGTCTACCTTCATATTGCGCTTGAGGTCCCTGTTCTGCTTCCACGCGTTGCGTCTCTCGCCTTGCATTGTCGCGTACGCCTGTGGAAGCTCATCGTCGTGCAGTCCAAGGCCCCCCAGCGTCACGTGGGCCTGCTGCTCGCCGTCGGCATCTAACGATGAGACGTCGTCGTCCTCCAGGGTGGAGTCGAGATCGAGATCGCCCGTCTGCGCGGAGTATGTGGGCTAATCCTTGGGGAAACTATTTTCTGCCATGAACGATCTCTTTTGAAACGATAGATGCTCTCGACGGGCGACGCCCATCTCCCTGATCGCGGCGAAGGCCTCCGAGTAGGAGGCGCGGGTCTTCATCATGACCCTCATCAACTGTTGAACTCTCTCATCGAGACCAACGCCTTCCTCTATGAACATGAACTTCCAGTCCTCTGGGACTGGAAGGCCCAGAGCCGCCACCCTGTCGAATGCCAGGTCGATCCGGGCGGCGCGCTCGGTAAGACCCTCTCCTTGGCAACGCGTGAGAAGGAGAAGAGGCACTCCCTCCCGGCCTTCCTCTTCTCGTCATCCACCTTCTCGCCTGACAAGAGGTCCAGTCGCTCTATGATCTTGTCGGCGCCGTTGTTGGAGGTGAGGACCTCGCCCGACAAATCATCAATTTTCCTTTCACGGTCGAGAGGAAGTACTTTGAGGATTCGATCCGCATGCTTGTGTGCGGGAATGTCCGTGAGCTGCCGCCAGCGTACTAGCTGGCGTCTCCATAGCTTATACTCGTTCCAGCTGCTCCAGGCGTCCGGGCCAGCGAAGTCCTTGCCCCGCTCGCTCCAGCCGCCCCAGTCCTTCCAGACGGAGTCCCCCTTCCAGCCGTCGTTCCAGCCGTCGTTCCACCAGCTGTTCCGGTCGGCGTTGTCCTCGACATCATCTGAGGCGTCTCGCTCTCCGGCACGTCTCTGGCTCCAGGGGTCTTCGCGCTGCCGCGGGTCGGCGTCCTGATCTGGTGCTGTTCCACTGGCCCGTCCCTCGCCTGCTGCGTCGGTTGCCCGATCTGCTCGGCTGGACTCTTGGACCTGGTCTCGCACCATCTTGATCACCTGCTGCAGCTGCTGTGGCGACAGTCCCGTGGCCGGGTCCGGCCGTGCGGGTGGCGGCCCTTCTGGTGGCGCCGGCCTCGTCGCCGTCACATCTCCATCTAGCAGGGTTTTGGGCTGCTCCTCCGAGAGGCGGAACTGGCCATCCTCATCTGCCCATTGTCTTGTTTTTCCCAAGGCTGCCACGATAGATCCCTGACCTACCGAGGCTGAGCTGTGAGGCGAATTCGCACCCTACTCCTGGGACAGCGTCGGGTCCGCAGAACCGAGCCTCCTCAGAGGCTCCGCTACCACTGTCTCCCCACCGACGGTATCTCTGGATGACAAGGGGTCTCCCCTTCTTTTCCTTCAGCACGTTCTCGGTCCCAGTGCGATCTCTGATCGCGCAGCACGCACACACACACACACACACTTGCCCTCGTAGGAGTAGAGAAAAGGAGGTATGGGCCTCGGGATGGAATGGGTAGTGAGTGACTGAGGATTAACAACAAGTGAATAGAAGAAGTATGGCCTTGAGCCAAAATGGTTACGGAGGGGGTCCAGTTCCCGATTATACGGTTCAAGTCCAGGGGGACGGGGAGGGCTACTCTCCTCACCCGATCAATGAGCTAGAGGCGCTCATTCCCACACTCTGGGGCACAACGTGCGGCGCGGAAGCCAGCACGGGGAAGAAAGGGGGACGGGGGATGGCGACCCAGACATCTGGCGCTCCGATGTTTGCGTTGGGTTGGCAGGTGGCGACACCCGAACTCTACCCCCAGCAACCTTCGATTCTCCTGAATCGATTGGAAGCGAGGGTGGGGCTCGACGAATTCCAAACCCTACCCCCCCGCTTATCGACTTACCCAAATCATTGATCGGCACGGGTACTTAGTAGGCCGCTTGGCCGCTTAGTAGGCCCTCGGACCTTTCGACCGCTTCCTCAGGGCCGGCCTTTTGCCACCGAACTGTTCGCTCGACGGTGCCGATGCTCGAGGCCGGCCGATGAATCCACTTGTTCTTGTTGACGGCCACGGGGTCCCGCGAGGGCCCCCTGGGGCCGAAAACGGCCAAAAAACTCTGCGCCCTGGCTTCTTCAAAACGTTGGACGCCTGGCTACCCGTCGCCACCGTGAGCGTTGTTTGATAAGGGGGAGAAACGTGCACCTTCCGTGCGCCTGTTGGGCGGCAGGGGGCCCTTTTGGAAACCCTCTGGGGCCCAAGAGGTGCAGCGGTCTTCACCCCCCCCATGCATCGGGAAGACGTACGACTCTGGTTAGGGGGACTCGGGATGGCCTGACGGGGCCGTCAGGAAAATGACGAGGCCTAATCTGAAATTTGACGCGAACTCCCGCTGCAAACATCCTACGAAAACTGACCCTCAAAACCCAGGACGGGCTCGTCGAAAAGAGTCGGCAAATCCGAGTTCCGGCGTCCTCGAGCCATACGTTTCCCCAAGCGCAACGCCCACCCACACTACGCAACCCCACTCGCCGTCGTGGCTGCTAGCACCGGCGCCATCCCCCGCGGCCGCCGCCGTCGCTGGGCCTCCCGGCCCTCGTGCGCGCGCCGGTGAAGCGCCTCCGCCTCCGCGCCGCGGTCCATGGCCTTGCAAGGGCGCGGGGCGGCGCCAGCAGAAGACCCACGCACTGGGCTGTTGGAAGCGCGAGGCCACCATGTTACGTACTACTGTAAGTTCGTGCAGCGTCGGTGTGCACAAAGGTTTGTGACACCACGTCGATCATTCAACCTTGAACCGATCGCAACCCCGATCGTTCAAGGTTGAATTCCGTTGGGTCCTACGGCGCTCCCGTGTCCCTCGGTGCTTCCGCGTCGTTCTATCATGCGGAGTTCAACCTTGAACGCCTTCGCCAGCGTCGCCGGCGCGCCATCGCCGCAGGAACCTACTGCCCCGCCCCACCTAAGAGAGGACCTGCGCATGGTAGGTGAGGGGTCGTGGACTGCGCCCCGTGGGCCAGCACCGACGCCCCAGCCCGATGGGCTGGGCAATGCTACTGCACACCCACCCTCCCGACGCAGCGTTTCTTGCAACCGGGCCCCCCGCCCCAGCAAGGAACGGGGACCAAAGGCCCTCATGCCACTCACAAGGGTGCTGGCAACCGAATGACCGTAGAACATCGTACTGACCTGAGAAAAGCCCTCACTGAGCACCTCACCGCGATACAAGTCTCACCGCCACCAATGAAGCACTGAATCAACGCGTCAACCAGCTGGCGACTTACTTGCACTAGATACGGGAACAGGGAGTACCGCTGATTGACAGCTTCCATCGTGCACCAGAGGCCAGGAGGCTTACACAACGGGCTTTCCGCCCTGATGCGACCAGGGGGACCACCCTCCAAAGTCATCTCCAAACCCTCTCTGACTCCCTGAGGACGACACTCCAAGGGCTTTTCCACACGGGCGGTGAAAATTGTTGCCACCTGCTCCGTCGTCTGCCTTTTCTGGTCCGCTGCGGGAGACGGCCCAAGGCGGCGCTTGCTTTTGGAGGCGCCGACGCGTGCATGCCAACCCACACGTGAGGCCGGCGCCTCCCTGAGTATGGTGGCGCAGACGGGCCCCCGTGGGGTCTGATCACCGCCGACAATTTTCTTCCCGGCCAGGGATCCATCTGTCCGCGCCGAAGGGGAGGTCATCCCACCACCCCTGCTTAGCATGCAGCGCCTCCCGCTTTGTGAAGCGGGTCCCTTCGGCGCGTGCAACCGTATGGCCCGGACGGTGACACTTTCCGAAGTGGTGCGGTCTCTGTCTCTCTCTCTCTCTCTATCCCTCTCCCTTCTCTCTCTCTTTCTCTGTCTGTCCGTCTGTCTGTCTACCCTGTCTGTCGGCTTCTCTCCCTCTCTCTCTCTCTCTCCCGATCGCATGTGTCTGTTTGTCTTCTTGTCCGTCTGTCTGTATGTCTGTATGTCCGTCTCTCTCTCTCTCTCTTCCCCCCTCTCTTTATCTTTCGTTACCTCTCTCTATCTCTGTTCTACATGTATATATATATATATCTTTCTCTCGCTTTCGTTCTCTCTCTCTCTCTCTCTCCGCCGTATCCCTTTTCCCTTCCCTCCCGCTCCCCCCCCCGAAAGGAGGAAGAGAGGTGGAGGGAACAACAAAACCAACACAAAAACAGTCTCCTCCTCCCCCGCGCTGCTGGCCTGCAGCAGGGTGGCCAGGTTGCTCATGGAGGCCAGCGTGTCGGGGTGAGTTGGCCCCAGTGTCGCCTCTGGCGGCGGAGGGGAAGGGGGGCACGAGAGGGGGGGGGGACGCGGGACGAGACCAGGGCGACCAGGTCGAGAATCCGCCGGCCCTGTCGGCGCGTTGGGGACGCCCTTCCGTTCGTCGTCTTCGTCTTCGACGGCCCCGAATCGCCGAACGATCGGTCCAACCGTCGCCGATCCCTTCTTTTCCCTGGGCCCTCCCTGGGCTCTCCTCCTTAAGCGCGCCAAGCATAACGAAATTGAGCAACGTCGTAGTTCAGTCGAAGGGAACCCCCTTCCCTTCCCCGCCGGCCCGCCGGCAGGGGGGGAAGGTCACGGGTCTGTGGGAGGGGTCCCGACCAAGAACACCATCCCCCCCTGGCGATCATTCCTTGGACTCTCCTCCTCAAGCGCGCCAGTCACAACGAAATTGAACAACGTCGTAATTGAGTCGACGGGAAGCCCCTTCCCTTTGATCCCTTCCCCGCCTGGAGGGGGGGGGGCCGGGTCTGTTGATGGGGGGTCTCGACACAGAATACCATCCCCCCCTTGGGCTCTCCTCGTCAAGCGCGCCAATCACAACGACGTGCTCGCGCCCGGGCAGGCAGGCGGCATAGCCTCACCCGTCGGCGTTTATTATTTAGGCCTACGCGGCCGACATCGCTCGATCCTCGCGGGAGCCGCCTGGCGCCGCGAGTCTTTCATCCAGCCACCATTCCAGAACTCACTCAGCCATGGCGCCGAGTGCTGGGCGCTCGTGGGTTCAGTGCGAGAAGTGTGGCCCTCGTTCTTGGACTCCAGTTGCTAGCAGTAAGCAGTGGTGTCATATATGCGGCCTCCATTACGAGAAGCCCAACAACAGCGAGTCCCAGCGCAGCGGCTTCAGCCGCAAGGGGGGTGGCAAGGACGACGGTGGCAATGGAGGCGTGGGTGGAGCTCGTTAGCCAGGGCTCACGCAACAGCAGCTGGACGCCATCGCCAAGCAGGTCACCGCCAACATCACAGCAGCTGCCGCTACGACCCAGTCGAAGGCGACGAGCGTACCAGCCAATGGCACACAGCCAGGCAACGGCAAAGGCTCCCGCGTCACAGGCAAGGGCAAGGACGCAGCGGCCACTCAGGCCGCAGAGGGTGCCGACTCAGACGACAAGAGGATTGTTCAACTCGAGCTGCTCGTCAATACCTACCAGCAGATGGACCCGACTGTCATGCCAGACGTGGCCACCAAGCTGCAGCAGGCAAGGGCCGACTTGGTGGCGGCTCGAGCCACGCAAGCGGCCAACCTGCCGCCAGCGCAGCGCATGGCGCGGCGTCACACACGGGCGCAGCGGGCGGCCGAGAAGGTTGACAAGATCAAGATGCAGATTGCGGAATTGTACAAGGCCAAGGATGAGCTGCACGCGCAGCTCGAAGCCAACGACAAGGCCATGCAAGAGCAGCAGCAGAGGCTCGAGCAGGCCCAGGAGGATCAGAAGCGCGAAGAGCAAGATGCCAAGACGGTCTGGGTGGACACGGCGCCAGATGAAGGTCCAGGCTCGCTCGCGGAGTTCACCAAGGCATCCAAGGCCAAGATCGCCGAGGCCAAGACGAAGTTCGCTGGCAACGCAGAGTTCCAGACGCTCATTGAGGAGATGTCCAACGTGGTGGGAGCGCTGCCAGAGAAAGCCAGCAGTTCGCCACGGCCATCGACATCGATTGCGGACACCCCCCATGTTTGATTCAGAATGTTTCTGTTTCAAGACTGAGATGGAGGCTCTCGCCAAACACGTGCCGATAAAAAAGGTCGAAGCACTGCGGGGGGCGCGGGCCAAGTACCAGGACCAGCTGACAGCTGCCGCTCGGCAGCTTGCCTCCCAGCCAGTCAAAGGGCCTGGCTCAGGCCGCGGCCATGCACCGCACGGGTGACGGCCGCCATTCCACGACGGGAGCCAGGGCAGCATCGGCGAAGCGCACTGTCACGGTGACCACCAGTGCTGCCCCGACTGAGGCCGGCGATCAGCCATCTTTGCACGGGCCATTCCCAGCGGCAGCCGCTGCAGGGAAGGCTACTTCCTCTTCCCTCCATCCCTCCTCTCCCAAGTGCACCCGCTTTGAGACCTTTAACGGGTCCTCTTGGGGAGCCCTCAAGAAGCGCCTCCTTGAGCTTGCGTGGGGTCCCACCAAATTTTTGTTTGCTCCGGAGGTTCACCTCGGCTCGGGTTTTAAGTCTCGCCGAGGCCTCGGATTGGGCCACGCGGCACGGCTGGAAGAGTTTTTGGGCCCCGTCAGTTGCCACTACCAATTTTGCCCCCTCTGCGAGTGGTGTAGGGGAGATAGGTGCGTCTGCTGGGGTCGCTATCTTCGTTGCCGACGATCTTGGATGATACGCCTTGGAGGAACCCGTGGGGCCACCTGGAGGAGTTGTGGTGCCTCATCGAGTCCTTGGAGTCGTTGTGGAGCCCCCCCAGACCTCGGGCATCCTCTGCATGTCTCTCTACGGGCACGCGAGTCAAGTCTTCTCGCCAGAAAACGTCGCGATCCTGGAGGCCGTGTCTGAAATGGTCAAGGTTTCTCGGATGCAGTATATCATTGCAGGCGACTTCAATCTTACTCAAGACCAGCTCGAGTACTCGGAGTACTGCCTTTATCAAAGGTCAGGTGTTTGCACCAACATGCTCGATGGGCACATGCAAGGCGAGCAACACAGTAATAGATATGTTCACTGTCGAGCAGCAACTCGCCAACGCAGTGAGAGCTATCGATGTCGATTTCGATTGGGATGCCAAGCCGCACTTCCCCGTTGTCTTGGGCCTGCCCCCCGCCTTTGGAGAGGTCTGGGTCCTACAATTTCCCACCATTCCCTCCCTCCCCTCCTCGTTCGACAGGAATGAGGAGGATGCGGATATCACCCACCCCAGTAACGCTTCCTGGAGCGAGGTTGCTGAACTTTTAGGTAGCCTGATTTCTGATATAGGTAGACAGCCCAAGGCAGTGCTGCGCGATGGCTTCGCCGTGGCCTACGCGCGCTGGGCCGACGCTGCGGGGCAGGACATTGCCCGGCGCACGGGGGGCGAGTTACTCAAGCCAGGTCTCAGAGGACGTGCCCCGCAGCCCATACTTAGGCCAATCATAAAACAAGATAAAGCCAACAAGCAGCACGGCCTCCTCTCGTCAGCGTCGAGCTGGATTGCTGCCAGACTTCTGAGCCTGTCAAGATTACTCGCGGAGGAAGAGGATTGGACGAGGAGAGCGAAGATAGGCAGGACCGCCAGGCCGGCTGTCTACGACCTCGCTTCACGGTTAGTGAGCGCCACACCGCAGCACGCGATGCTGCATGATAGTACGCGCACGCTTCTTGCAGACGTTCAACGCTACCTTAAGCCGATGCTTGCAGCCATCAGAGGGGGCCCCTGCGGCGGCGATAAGTTAGCAGCTACAACTGCGCAGCTGCACACGTTCAAGGCGAGGTCTGATATGCTCGCCAAGCAAGTTCTGTCAATTGCGAGGTCAGCCAACGCCGGCCCTGGAAAGAGCGGGTTGACAATGCCCTCGACAGGGGGGCCGAAGCTGCACGCAAGTTCATAAAAGAGCGCACCAAGTGGGGGCCTGACGCTGTTGTGATTGAGGGCAAGCTCACGGCCTCTATACAGAGCACCTTGGACACCTACAGGGCCAAGTTTGGTAAGTTCTGGGATCCTGCAGCTGAGCCTCTTCATCGGGGCAGCGACCTCCACGAGCCCATCGGGATCCCCACCGCGGACGCTCTCAGGGACCTCTCTAGGAGCTACGGCAAGGCCTCTGCAATCTCACTCGACGGGTTCCACATGAGGCACCTTAGCATGTTATCTGAGGAAGCCCTGGAGGCCTGCGCCAGAATCATTTACGTTTCGGAGGTCCTTGGTGAGCTCCCTGGGCAGCTCCAATGGGTCCTCGTGGCGCTCCTTCGGAAAGCTCAAGGCGGCTACAGACCCATACGTATATTCCCCACGATGCACAGAATAATCGGCAAGATGCGCCTGCCTTTCGCGCAGGACTGGATTGCCAAGCACGACTACTCCTGGTTCGCATGCGGAGCAGGGAGATCCCCCATAGACGTAGCATGGCGGCAGAGTCTCAGAGCGGAAGGAGCCGTTGCTGGAGGAGGGGCCTCGGCTGGTGTTCTCTGGGACATGGGAGCCTTCTTTGAGCGTTTCAAGAGGGGCAAGCTTCGAGCACGTGCGCTAGCTTTGAATTTCCCCGAGACGCTGCTCGCCAATCACCTAGCAGGTTACGGCTCCTGGCGCCACATAGCGTGGACGCGTTGTGTGGCACAGCCGCTCGCAGCGACAAACGGCGTCGTGGTTGGCTGTTCGTTCTGCATCCTCTATGTTAGAATCTACTGTGTCCAAGCCTTCCTGCGAGTCAGATCGCTGCACTCGGCAATCTATTTTGATTTCTATTGGGGCGACTTGCCCATCACTTGCCACGGCACCACGATCAGGGTTCTCAAGCTAATCATAAGTGTTGCCGAAGAGCTTGCCCGTCTCATCGAGATAGACCTTGAGGCCAAGATTGCTGTTCACAAAGGAGCTGTCGTCGCGTCGTCAGCGTCGTTAGCCAGGCTTCTGACATCCGCCCTCGGGAAGACGGGGGGCAAGCTCCAGGCGGCAGCCACCAATGCAGGATGCGATTTCACGGCGGGCAATTCCTTCGGGTGCAACGGAGCGGCTGCTAAGCGCAAGGTCAGGCTGAGGATTGCCGCGGTCCGAGGCCAGCGCCTGCGTGAGCTCGCCGCCACCGCGGGTCAAAGATGTTGGAAATTGTCACGACGGCCCTCTTGCCCGCTGGGGCCTTCGGGGCCGCTATTGAAGGGCTCAGTAACAAATCCTTGTTTCGGTTGCAGTCTTTGGAGATGGCCCAAATCACGCCCTGTTCGTCTAAGTAATCCAGGAGCGCGGCCTTTGCCGTCACGGGGTCCAGGGCCGATCGTTGGGCCCTGGGGCAGGCCCCCAGGTGGGCCCGGGAAGTTTGGCACACCATTCTCGGCAAGTTTGCGACCCCAGGGGCCATGGGGCTTCTTGAACTCAAGGAGATATATCAACATATGCAGCCAGTAAGACACTCGCAGTATAACGCCATGCGAGGACATCTCAGCGCGGCCGCGCACGCTCTACACAGAATTGACTGGTGCTTTACGTCGGCCTTCACCCTGCGGGATCATTTCGGCAGGACGATCAAGCTCACCGACACTTCGCCGCCCCTGCTTTCCGACCAGCTACAGCGAGGATGTCAAAGGAAATGGGAAATGCTGGCCACTAGAAGTATCCCCAGCCCAACCCCCCTTAAGAGAGCCTGTTTTGACATTGCTCGTTCCTTGCTTTCCCCGAAAAGCAGGAAGCTTGCGCCTAGGTTCAAGGCCATTCTTCAAACGCTGGGTCCAGGGGTGGTGGACCGAAGAACAGCTTTCTCAATTAGGATATGATGTGCCTAACGTTTGTCCGTTAGGCCAGGCTTTCGGGGACACACTCCATCATCGCCTTTATCGCTGCCAGAACCCAGAGGTGGAAGCCCTCAGGACTGAATTTCTGCCGCCAGAAGTGCTTCGAGCTGCGCTGGAGGCGCCAGAGAACAGCCCCCTGTACTGCTACGGAGTATTCGAGCACCCAGGGGAGCAGCGCGAATATTTTCCGCTGCCAAGTCAAGATCCTATTGTACGATTTGTGAGACATGACGGTCAGCCAGACACGGTACACGACTTCGGGGGGCTCACGGGGACCGACGGGTCGTGCACCAAGACAGGCATTGCGGAGTTAGACAGAGCGACGTTTTCGGTAGTGGCTTAACATACAGTACTGACGGGGCCCCAGAGGCCTCATTTTACGGAGCTGTTGGCGCCAATCTCCCCCGGACCTCCCAGACTGGGGAAACACATGGGCTTCCTGGTGCCCCAAGAGGCCCTCACGAAACCCTCGAAGACTTGGGTGGACTGCAAAGCGGTCCTTGATCGGCATGCTAGGCCACTGCCAATTAGACACAGAAAAAAGTTACAGTATTCAGACCTGCGCAAGCTTGCGCTTGCCCAAGACAGTAGACACCATTTGCAGCAGGCCATCAAGATAAAGAGTCATCAAGATATCGAAGCTCTGGCTGGAGAGGCCAAGCTAGCAGCTGAAATCAATGCGGCAGCCGACGCCACAGCCAAAGCGGCCTGTGCCTCTTGCCACCCATCTTTTAACCCAGCAGCGCTGCAGGAGTTGCAGCGCACTGTCGAGGCCGCCAGAGCTGTGGCCGTCTATGCACCGAGAGTTCTCGCCCTTTGCCAAAATAATAGGCACAAGAGCGAGAGAGCCGTGCTGCCCTCTAAAGTACAGGCCTGTGGTGTTGTGCACGCTTGGGAGGTTCTCGACGGGCCTGTACCTTACAGGTGCTCGGCCTGTTTTACGTTTGCCCGATCATATTAAGCAGCAGCGTCCCGCGAGCGGCAAGCTTGCCGTCCACTCGAGAGCGCCTTCAGGAAGGGATTGGAGGCCATTCATGCATCACACCAGATGGCGATTGCCGGCTTTCCAGACGCGCCCATTATTTTCCGTCTTGTTGTGGGCGCTACACCCAGTATGTGATCAGAGCTCTGCCTGGCAAATGCCCAGGCAGGCCCCCCCGAAGCAGGGGGCGCATTAACAGACCTCTTGCTGGCAAGCACCCCACATCGAGTGCCACTATGTCAGCACCAGGGCGGTACAACACCGCTGAGATTCAGAAGCAGCAGCGACAGCAGCGAGAGCGGGTGGCAGCTCGACTAGCGTCGAAGCCGCCGCCGCCACCAGTGCAGCACGTTGTACCTCGCCCACACAGGAGCGAGGCCAGACAGTCGCGTCTGCTTGCGAGTTCAGGAGACTCGGACTAGGCCCGTCCTGGCCAACCGCCGTCCTCTGGGCGGCGTGCGTGGGCCTGGGAGGGGCCACTCGCCTCGCGGGCACAGCCCTCGGCTCCCACACGGCACGTCGAGGCCCGCCTGGCCACCCCAGAGGAGGGTGAAATCGGCCATAGCTGTTTGCGACTGGCCTGTAGCAGGAACAAAAAAAGGAGGGGTGGGGGTCCCGGGTCTATGGGGGGGGGTCCCGACCCAGAATACCATCCCCCCTGGCGATCCCTCCCTGGGCTCTCCATTTCAAGCGCGCCAATCACAACGAAATTGAACAACGTCGTAGTTGAGTCGAAGGGAAGCCCCTTCCCTTTGATCCCTTCCCCGTCGGGGGGGGGTCCCGGGTCTGTGGAAGGGGGGGTCCCGACCCAGAATACCATCTCCCCCTGACGGACCCCAAAAAGAGCCCCCTGGCAATACAAACAAAAACCCCAAGCGGCCCAGGAGGGGCCCGAAACATCTCAGAAAGCCTCCTAGAACGCCCTTAACCCACCACAAATGGCCCCCAGCAGACCCCGAACGCGACCCCAAACGGTCCAAACCGCCATCCACAACGCACCCATTCCCGTCGAGAGCCCAGGCCTCCAGGGTCGGCGGCACCAGCCGTGAGGCCTTCGCAATAGATGAAGAGGGGGGCGCGGGAGGGGGAGATCGAACGTTGCATCTTCGGGGGACCTTGTCTGTCCGATGTCCCCTCTTGGCTCTATCCGCGTCGAATCAATCTCGAATCCATGTCGGATTCGTCGGATCCGTGTCGAATCCATGTCGAACCCGCGTCGACTCCACGCCACGTCCGCGTCGAGTCCGCATCGAGGTCGCGTCGGGCACAAGAGAAGAGATTCATTTTGGGGACAGGCGAGGTCCCCGAACATGTAACGTAAGACCACGACGAGACTGGATGAGGAAACACCTGCATGAGCAAACCTTTTCGGAGCTCCTCGCGGGTTTCTCATATCGGCGCTGGACCCGCCTGGCCGAGCCTCCGCCAACGTCCCCTGCGCGCTCCGCGCGCCAGGGAGGGTGTCCAGCGCCGCTCCAAGAAAGCCGCGCGAAGTTTCGAGGGTTGATGTTTCTTCAGTTGTTGATTCCTCGAGTGATCCAGATCTTTTCATACTCATCAGCAGAATGTGGAATGAACGGCTCGATGTTTCGTAGGAGCTACTGTCTGTCTGCGCAGCTACAAAATACCCTCTCGGGCCTGACCATCATTCCGTACACATGGTGCTTGCAAGGTTTCGCAGGCGGCACACGCAAGACCCCCACCCCGACAGCCACAATTGCGTATTATGGAATGGCGGTTCGAAAATATGGGTTCATGTTTGACGTCTCAAAATTATGCTGCCCCAGTCGCCAGTCCAGAAAACCCAAATATTTATAGTCAGCAGCTCTTCGGTGAACGCCGCCGCCCTTCCTGCCCGGAACGGGGCCCACAAGGGGCCTGGTGACCAGACCCGAGGTCGCCCATCGAGCAAGGGCAGGGACCGAAGGCGAGGGGATGGGGGCAGCGGGGACGGGTCAGAGTAAAAGAGGAAAGGGCCGCACGTCGTCAGCGGCAGAGTGCGCGGCAGAATCGGGGATGATACGACGCATGATCCAACACGCGCGCAAACAAAACATACGGAACATGTGCGACAACCATGCGTCAACAATTATGTAAACAGTGCCGTATTACGCTGTCGAATCGCACGCGACGTACATCGAAACCATGTGCAGCAGCTCCATGTTGAGGATCGCTCGAACGCGTTTGCTTTATATTATCTTCTCGGCCAGCTCTTCCTCGTCCACCACCTCCTCCTCCCTCCCCCATCACCGACTGAAGGAACAGCGATTTCCTCAACATCTGGCATTTGCCGTCCTCACCCCTCTTCACAAATGGAAAACATCTGCGCGGTGACACACTACTTGTTCCGTCGCTGTCCTCGATGATATCGTAGAAAAAACAACGCTCTTCTGCGGACGACGGCACCAACCAAAAGCACCAGGCAAACCCTGAATCACGCGAAGACCACCATGAAATAGGCGAGCCCGCGAACGACACCATGGCAGGGGCAGGACTAAATGGCAACGCGCTCTTCGGAGGCCGAGCGTATCCCACAAAACGTATTTGGAAGTCAGACGAGCACGAAAGAAATCAGGAGAAGAAGAGACGGAAGGAGCAAACATCCAGACAATCCGCCTAACCACGCTTGCGGGGTATGAAAAAACGTGTGGGACATTTGTTTAGACGCCCGGAATGGGTACGGAAAAACACGGGTACACTGCCCAACAACAAGTGTTGTCCAAAACCGGCAGCGGCCGCTGTTGGGCAGGCGGCTTGTTGTGTTCAAAGAGCAACGACCGCGGCGGCGCGGACAGCGAGTCCTGTTCAAAATAAGCAAGAACTGTTGTTGGGCATCGTGCCCATTCTTTCCGTACCCATGTCGATCGTCCCGAATTTGGCTGCCCCCTCCCCCTGTTTCCCCTTCCCCTGGAAACCGAGATGCCGTTTGAGGGGGGGGGACACGAGCTCGCCAACGCATCCCCGGGGGCTTCCGGAGCTTCAAAAAGGCCCAGACAGAGCGCCAAAACAGTCGAAAAGAGCGTCGAGACGGGCCGGAATAGCCACACGACCAAGGATGACTTCAAAACTGCCGAAAAGGGCCCCCAAAACGGCCCAACAGTGGTCCACGAGAACCGCCGAGAAGGCCCCAAAGGAGGGCAGAATCGCCAACTGAACAAACGCACAGTCATAACACAATCGCCGTTTTTTGTCTTGACATTTTTTGGGGCTGCATAGAAAGACCGCCCAAATCTTCACAAAACAGCCGATGGGCCCCCCAGACGGCCCAACTGAGCCCCAGGAGGGCCCCGAGAGAGCCCAAACGGGGGAATACGAACTGAAAGTTCGAGTATTATCCCCCCACGTGACCCCAACAGACCCCCAGAGGCCCCCGAGGTGCCCCCGGGAGGCCCCCGGCACGCCCCCAAAAAGCCCCCAGGAGGCTCCCAGCAGGCTCCCCGAAGCCTCCCAAATGCAGCTCCCCCATGTTAACCCAAACGGCTCATGACCCTCAGCCCACGCACAGCAAAAGCTAGGCCGAAGGGCGCTAGATCCGCCGCCACCTGTTGGCTTGCCACAGTGGTGCATGGCGTGCCGGATGTCTGGGAAGTTACTTTGTTCATTTCTGCAGAATTGCCCCTGGGACTTCGGCCCAAGCCGCCAGCCACGCAAAGACCTGCACAACATCCCCCTCCCAGTGGTCAAAACGCCGTCAAAATGGCCAAGATGGCGCAGGATGGCCACCAAGATGCCCCCAAGACGGCTCCAACAGAGCCCAAAATGGTTCCAAGATGTCCCCGGAACGGCCCTGGATGCACCCCAGACGGCCCAAGATGGCCTCATGATGGCCCAAGACGGCTCAGAAAACCCCCAAACGAGGCCGCCAAGACGGCCCAAGAGGCCTCCAACGGAACAGACTGAAAAGCTCGAAGGGACGAAAGTCATCAGGATTGCCCGTAGGATGTGGAAGGAGTGTGGTATTTGCTTCTTGCCGGCGTCCGACGGCCCAGGACGGCCCAACAGCAACCCACGACAGCCCCAAGATCACCGAAAAGGTTTCCAAGATGGCCCCACGACGCCCCAACAAAAATTTCCCAAACGGCCCCAAGAGGGCCCCAAGAGGGACCAAGAGGCCCCCATGACGCCGAGATCGCCTCCAAGACGGCCAGAATGACCGCAAGAGAACCCAAGATGGCCTCAACATGTCTCCAAAACGGCTGCCCCGGATGCATCTAGGACGGTTTCAAGATGGTCCAAGGCGCCCCAAATGGGTTCCAAGACTGCCAGAACCACGCTTATTCTTTCAAAGGTTTGGAGATTGGTTTGTTTTTGTACGCGTCCGACGGCCCAGGGCGGCCCAACAGGCCTCCAAGGCAGCCCCAAAATTGCCCAAGTGGCTTCCCAGATGGACCCGTAACGGCCGAAGAAACCTCCAGAACGGCTCCAAAAAAAGCCCAAATACGGCCCCAAAGGCCCCACAACGCCAAAACATACACCAAAACTGCCAAGATGGCTCCAAGACGGCCAAGAAGACCCAGGATGGCACTCCGCCAAAACTACCAAGATACCCCCAAGACGGCCCAATATGTTTTCCGGACGGCCCACGAGGCCCACGAGGCCCAAAATGTTCCCCTGACGGCCCAAGATTGTTCTCCACACTTCCAGGAGGCCAAGCCAAAATCACTGACGTTCCCAAGGTTGCTCAATGATTATAGCGCCCTTGCCTTTTCCAGGTTTTCGACACTCTAAGACGGGCCCATAAACTTCCGTGGTCGCCTCAAGACGACCCGGGAAGCAAGCCCCCCGCAGGCCCGCGAATGGGCCACAGAAGGCCTCGCGACAGCCTCAGAAGGCCCCCCAGACCCCAGGACGGCCGCCTAGCCCCCAACGCGGGAGGGGCGCACGACTCCCCCAAAAGGGCCCAATACGGCCCCCCGAAAGCCAGAGGGGCCCCGAAGAGGCCCCAAGGTACCCCCAGGAGGTCGCCAAGGTCCCAGGACAGTCTCGAAATGGCCCCAGGAGGACCCCAAGATGCAAATCTAGACCCCTCCCAAAGGCTCCCAGAAAGTCCCAACGCGCCCTAGGAGTGCCTGCTCTTCTCCCTCCCCCGCCTTCTTCTCCCTTTCGTCCTTTCCCAAATGCCCCGAGGAGGGTTCCGCGACGACTGGGGGAACGCATGGCCCAATGGCCTGGCTTGACGTCGGCCCAACATTCGGCCGCGCGGGCGCTTCCGAAAGGCAGGGGGCGGCGGTGATCCGCCGTAGACGTCATCGATAACCGAACGACCGTCGCAAGTTCTGACTCCTTTCGGGGGTCGGCGGAACGGCGTGAACTGCTGGACCCGACGATCGCGACGCGAACTCGGATCAGCGCGGACACCATGCGCGCATCCACCCCGGAAGCGTCGAAACTCACTGCGAATTCTGGAAACAAGGACGGGCCCTCGGCGCCCACCGCTGCCCGTCCACGCTGAAGCTGGACACCTCCTGCCCGAGATCCCGGCCGAAGTGCACATGCACGCGCATGTGCAATACCACGTGTAGAAATCCAAACGAAGGCAGAACTATGAAATTCGAAGGCCCGTGCGAATTTATCGGATCGTCACTGGAACCCCACGGCTGCGCCTCCAGCGCCGCCCCCGACGCGCGCCGGGGAGGGGGGCCCGTCGCCGATCCGAGAGATCCGCGCGGACCAATATGTTTTAGTACTACGTAAACTGCTATTGCAACAGGGACTTGTTTCCCCATAGTACAACATGAGTGGTAGCTTGGCGCCGCGCAAGCGGGACCATTCTCTGTCCCTCTGCGCTGCGGCCTTGTCTGCGCGCCGCAGGGCAACGACGGGCGTTCTGTCCGTGATAACGGGCCCCATGGACGCAGGGATCCCCGTTCAGTCTATGATGTCGTTAACGAACTCCACAAACTGCCACAGTTTGAGGCCGCCGCGGTTGACCAGCACGTCGCTGATAGCCGGGTCCGCGGTGAACTCGCCCAGGATCTGTGCGAGCTCGCCATCCATTTCCAGAAGGAGAAGCGATCGTATCCCGCGCGGCACACGCCACCGCGACAAGGGAGGGGCGCGCCGTGCGGACCGCAACGAGGCACTCGCCCGTTGAGCCGCCTGAGCTGCACACGGCTGCGGCGGCATTGAGATAAGACGGTGCGCGCACGAGAAGTCGGGCAAAAGGGCCAAGGGCCACCCAAAACGCCCCCCCCCTCTCCGCAACCCCCAGAAGCCACGGAGCAGCCAAGCAGCCCCCCCCCCCCCCCCTTAGGGGGGACGGAGCCCCAAACGCCCACCGGCGACCGCACGACAGAGGGGGCAGAGAGACAATCAGAATCTGAGAGGCCGGCGGGTCCAGACGCCAGGAACAACTCCGACGCGAGAAGAAGACTGCTGAGCGGTAACAGGCCTCAGCCACCACATCCCTGCCACAAACCCAGAGCCTCGTACCATCGCTTGTCCCCGCGATTTATCATGCGCAGGCAACGCGAGTTAGCACCTCGTCCCGCCCTCAAGAACAGAAGTGCGGTCAGCACGGGAGGTCGGCGTCTGAAGCACGGCACGGAAGACAACGAATGACCTCACATGTGAAGGCGGCTCACAGCCTCCTTCATGACGCTGTCCAGTGGGTGCGCCAGAGACACTGAGGCCAGGTCAATACTGTGGACGGACGGGCATACCCTGTGGCAACCATGCCCATGGTCCCCACAAACCCTGTGGTACGCCAACTTTCGCACACCCGCTTTTTCTCTGTCCACAACATTTGGTTGACGCAAACCTTGTGGAACTGCTCGTCCTTGCCGCACTCCACGTGGCAAGCCATATGGGCCGCCAACATTGTGAACTCCTCTACGGATGCGGGCGCTGGCATCGGACAATTCATTGGGCATGCCTTCATCTGGAACAGGCACTGCATGCCCTGCGCCTTGCACGACCGATGGCAGGCCATAGTCGTGTTGAGTTTTTCAGACTGGCCCTTCAAGATGCGGAATGGCCCGCTCGGGCATACCTTGTGGCAAGCGTGGTCGCCGCGGCACCCAATGTGGCCAGCTGCTCCGCCTGCAGGGGTAACAGGTTGGCCACCACGTGCTCTGCCACGTCCTGCACCGGGCCCCACGGCTCCTGCAGCAGCAGTGCCTTTGCGTCCTCGTCGAGACTGCACGTCGAGCGATTGCTACCTCACCCCTCTTCTGACACTGGGTCGTGTCTGCAAGCGTCCCACACGCCGCCATCTTCTGCCCGAAAGGACAGCTGCAACCTGGCCTGTGGCAGGGCATGTCCTTGCCACAAGCCTTGTGGCAGGCCATTGCCACGCCCAGCCTCACCAGCTCCTGTACCGAAGTGGGCTTGGTCTTAGGGCAAGCAAAGTTACAATTGAAATTACCATGGCCACACTTAGCGTGGCATGCCTTAATTTAACCTCCGTCACGGTGTGTGAAGGAGCAAGGCTAACTCTCATGCACGACGAACGGGAAATCGGCCGACCCCGTCGGCGCGTGTGAGGGGATTGTCTGTTCGAGTCGTCGTCTCCGTCAATCGTCGTCTCCGTCGTCCCCTTTCCCTGCACTCTCCTCCTCAAGCTTGTCAGCGAAAGACAAATCTAGCAATGTCGCAATCGAGTCGAAGGGAAGCCTCTTCCCTTCGATCCCTCCCCCGTCGGGGGGGGGGTCCTGGGAGGTTAGGGAGGTCCTTGGGGGGGGTCAGATACGCATCCCCCCCTGGGGGTCCCGGGGCCTCAAAAAGTACCAAGACAGGCCAAGAATGCCCCAAGAGGAGCCCGAGGCGGTCCAAGAGCGTCCCCAATCGCGAAACGATCGGTCCAAAACGCCCTCACGCCCTCCGGACTGCCCAGGATGCCTCCAGGACGCCCTAAGAAACCTCCAAGAGCACTCCCGGGAGAGCCCCGAGAGGCCAAATTCATTGTCTGCCCGTCGGTTTCTGGAAGATTTGGTCGCTGTCGCCTTATCCACTTCCCGCCGCACCAAGACGGCCCCAGAGGCCCTCAAGAGCGCCCAAAAACAGCCCAAGAGGACCCCAAGACGGCCCAAAACGCCTCCAAGACGGCCCAATAGGCCCGCAAGACTGCTCCAATAGCGTGCCCAGACGGGGAGGCCTGAACTGACATTTCGAGTCCTCAGCCCCGAGAGGCCCCCAGGAGGCCCCAAGAGGTTCCCAAGATGCCCCAAGAGGCCCCAAGAGGCCCATAGGAGGTTCCCAGGAAGCCCGAAGAGGCCCCCGAGAGACTCCCAAGAGGCCCCCGAGAGGCCCCCAAGAGGCGCCAAAATTCCTCCCCAGAGGCCCCCGAGAGCCTTCCAAAGGGACCCAATAAGCATCCCTGAGGACTCTGGCCCACGTCAGCGGCGTCCTCGTCGCCGCCGCCGTTGTCGTCGTCGTCGCCCTTCAGGGTCGGCGGCTCCGGCCGAACGGCCTTCGCAATACATGTCAAAAATGCTGCTGGCCGCCTCGGCCATAAAAAGAAGCTGCCAGAGGTCCGCGCGGACTTCTCGGGCCTGCGCTGGACGCCCTCGCTGGCACGCGGAGCGCGCCGCCAGGGGAGCCCAGGGCACTCCGAGGAGCCCGCGCGGAGCTCCGAACGCTTCCAAAGTCGAACTTGACAGGAGAGGGCACGCGAGAGGACACGAGATCCTTCCGAGGGCCACGTCGCCATAGGAGCGTAAGAAGGCATGCGTCGCGGGGCACGCGACAGAAGGGAACCCTTGAGCTGGCAGGGTCGACCTACTCGTCAGGGCCGACCGTATGCCCCGCCAGTTCTTCCCCGATGCCTGGGCGCAGGGACGCCCTGCGCGGCGACGCTGCAGCGCGAGACCCTTCTCGGGCAAGCGGGCGCGAGACGAATATTCCCCCCCCGTCCCCTGTGACCTTCGGGGCACAACTCGGGCCTCCCGAAGGCGTTCGGGCTTATCCCAACCCTGCAACGCTCTCGGATGCTCTCGGCGAGGCGCAGCCACTGGAAGGCATCCCGAGGCTGGAAAGTCCGCAAGAGCCGACGAACACTTCCGAAATTTCGAACCTCGAAAGCCCCCTGAGCCTATCGGCCCTCCTCGGGCAAACTCTTGCTTTGGCGGCGGCCACGTGGATCCAAGCAGCGGTGGGGCAACGGTGGGGCGCAACGAAACAAGCTGGAGAAGGGAGGACTGGGAGTAAGGGGGGGAGCTTCGGTCTCTGAATGTTTGTCGGTCGCACGCCTTTTCGGCTGGTAGGGGCTGGGCTCCATGAAAGAACACGAGGTTGCCTTATCATCGGCCACGGACCAAGACAATAGGATTGGCCACGTTGGACATACACACTGACAATTCTTTTTCGCTGAAATGTAATTTGCGTGCCGCGCAGACATGCCGACATGCCACTCCTCGACAAAACCTGGCCCCGATCTGTTGCCGCCGCGAGGGGGCCCTCGCGTGCAGCCGCTGGGCCTCCCCAGGCCTGCGCTCCTGGGTGCGGCGCGGCGCCGCTCGGCGCGGAGGCTGCGCCGCCACCTCTCGCGCTGGGCCTCGCGCCCCCCCCTCCCCCCAGGAAGTCGAGGCTCCAGGATCCCAGGAGATCGAAGCTCGAGAAAGTGTCAGGGACGCTGGGGGTCGTCCTGAAGGCTCTGCGGCGAGTCCAGGCTCCCGGATCGAGGCCCGAGGAGACTCTTGGACGCTTGGAGTCGTCCCGAAGGCTCTGGGGCAATCTCGGGGGCCCACCTCCTCAAGGCGGGGCGTTCCCTCGGTCCCGGAACGGTGCGGGGACAGACCGCGCGGCGACTTCGGAATCCCAGGAGGCCTCGCCGCACGGTCCGTCACCGCTGTCGTGCGCGAAGTTCCAGCACAGGCCTGCTCTCCTCCAGCATCGCCATCTGATGAGCATCTTGCCACCAGAATTGTAGGCATATGGGTGGGCATATGATTATCATATGCCCACCCATATGCCCACCATATGCCTATCATTGATAGGCATCTTTCCACCAGAAGGGCAAGCATCTTGATGGGCATTCATCCATCGGGGGGATGAGGCCCGAATGCTCCTGAGTAAAGCCGCAGATCCCCGTGCACATCTGAAGCATCTCGTGAGCGCTCCAGCGCGAGTCGGGGGCAGCTCAGCTGTCGTGCCCGCAACGACACTCGATGGCGCCACCCCCGGGGGTGGCCCGTCGCCTCCCTGCCGCTCAGGGCCCTCCGGTGCAGCCGCTCGGCCTCCCGAAGCCTGCGCGCGCCGCGGGGGCTGGGGGGGGGGGGGGGCGCAGCGCGGTCGCGGCAGTGGCCTCCTCCTCCTCCTCCTCCTCCTCCTCCTCCTCCTCCTCCTCCATCTCCTCCTCCTCCTCCATCTCCTGCATCTCCTCCATCTCCTCGTCCTCTTTCTCCTCCTCCATCTCTCCTCCTCCTCGTCCTCCCCCTCCCCCCCGGCCTCCCCGTCCTCCCTCTCGTCAAACCGTTTCGACGGCCGTTTGAAACGGCCGTCGAAACTGGCCAACCCGCCGCCAGAGGTTCGGGCTCACCAGAGGGGGGGGGTCCGGATTCATCCAAGGCTCCTTTTTATCATGATCCATGACAGCGATTAAAATCTCCAAGACGGCAGAGACAACCCCCAGAGCCCCCCACGCTGTTCGTCCCCGCGGTGACCGGGGCCCCTTTGTAAAATGCACACACCCGCCTCGACAGGCTTGGGGTCCTTGACTGCAGTGGCGCCCCACTGTAAACGGGTGGATCTGCGCCGTCCGTCACCCTGTCGGCAATGACGCGTCACTGCCAAATGCTCATTCCCGCCACGGCCGCCCGTCACAGCGGACCGCGCGATCACCTCCGACCATCATGCAAAACATTTCCATCACAGTTCTCCCTTCACAGGGTCGCGCGACCCCTGGCCAGCAGCGCGGCGCGTTCTGTGCGAACGCCGCTTGGCACGATCAGACACAAGTCTAACTCGCAACGCGTTCGCGGCGCACTTACCTGCGATGATGGAGATTCGAAAACCGGCGCCATGCATAACTTGGCAACGGAACATTTGCGCTGCTGGCCAACCCGCGAACAAAAAACGCCCTATTTGCTCCACTTGTCGATCCCGCGCTCTCGTGACCACGTTCACCAGAGTTCAACACATGCGCGAACGCGGGGCCGCTGATGCGAGGACAGCGCGACGGCGAGGCGCGCGTGCGCGCGCAAAACGCTGAGGGAGCGAAGGGTCGAGGGCAGACCGAGTGAGGAAGCTAAGGGCCGAAGATCAGCGGCGACGATAGGGGCGAATAGCCAAGGGGAGAGCAATACATGTATTCAAATGCGCCAATGATCTATGTCTTCGAACAGGCTCCCCGGCGAATACGTGTAATGCCAGCCCCTGGGCTACTCGCCCCTATCGTCGCCGCCGAGAAGAGGACGACACACATAAATGAAGACGAGCGAGGAAGCGAAGGGCCGAAGAGGCCACGGACAGACACGTATGTATAGAAAGAGAGAGGCTTTGCGCCCACGAACCGCGGCGTGGGAGGCCCGAGCACGAGCGGGAGTGGGCTGCACCGCCGACCCGGCGGGGCCGCGGCGCCGATGACCAGGGAGGCCCTCCCCGCCGCCGGCCGCGGTCCGCCGGCAGCCTCGCCTGGATCGAGGCTCGATGCTGGGATGACCGCGGGGAGTGCCGCGGATGCCGAGGTGATCCTCTGGACCAACCTGGTTTTTCAATGGGCTGCAACTGCCCCATGTGGCTGAGGGGGGCTGACAATCCGGGCTAAGCGTGCTCCGCCCGACGAGCGGAGCTGTCTACCCCCCCCCCCGCTTGCGGCCTCCGCAACCCGCTCGCAAGCCAGGTTGGGACAGACATGACCAGCTTGCCATATGCTTCTGTACTCCCCGTCCCATTGAAGCCCGCGCGGTCATCCCAGTGGTCGAGGACCGAGGCTCGGGACCCATGGCCCGAGGATACCGATGGGTGGGCGTCCACGAGGGGGGCGCACGAGCGTTCGCAGGCCACGGACGAGGCACGTGCGCAGCCCAGGGGACGTCTCGAGATATGAAGAGGCACCATGAAATTCAGGGAGGTGTCACGACCCCCCCCCCAGTCATGACCCCTCCCAGGGAGAAAAGGCACCTTGACATGCAGGGAGATGCCATGACATCCACCCCACCCCCCAGTCATCACCCCCCCCTTTTTGCCGCCCGCGATCGATGGCTCGAGGATCGGTAGCGAAAACGGCCCGGCACCAGACCAGTCTGGCGCAGGCCCGCAAACATTGCGCCTGCAGCTCCCTCTAACCTAAGAGGGCAGCTCATGAATCGACGTGGCCGGAGGGAGGTGAGGGGACGGAACCTAACATTCCTCACCCTCTTGTTCTGCCAGGGGCACCTGCCATTACAAACGTCCGAGTGAGGGGGCCGAAGGGTCATTCGATGATGCTGGTTGCGTTGCGGCTATCCCCCTGAATTCTCATTCCAACAAAAAAAAGCTATTGTTGTTCCCCCCCCCCTGTGCTTCTGTTTTTTAAATTGAAGTGCTCATCCTGGGGCTCGCACCCAATTCTTGGTGTCGTTTCCCCCCAGTGTACCACAACAGCGGCTCCCGCCTGGTACACCCTCAGAATGTATTCAAGATTGCGCTTACGCGCGGGACTTCCTCACAATGTATCTAGGAATCGCGCTCTCGCGTGGTACTTGCTTACAATGGATTGCGGCGCCGCGCCCCCAACACTCAGGAATGGCGCTCTCGCTTTGGATTTCCTCACAACTTACTTGGAAATCGCGCTATCGCTCTAAACTTCCGGGCGACTCATGTAAGATTGACGCTTCAGCAACCCGCCCGCTCGACCCGGACGCCTGGGCCCGCCCGCCCAACCTGCCCGTTGGGGTCCGCCCGCCTGACCCGCCCGTCTGGTTCTGCCGCTTGTACTCCTGCTCCGAGCCCCGTCCTGCAAATCTCTGTTGTGCTCCATCCTTCTCCCTCCCCCTTGTCTCTTCCCTCCTCCCTCCATTTCCCTATCTTAGGGACTGCGCCAACTTCACGTGGCAGGTAAGGAAGACATGCCCCAAGGGGGGTACGATCGAAGACGAAGAGGGCGGGTATCGAGGGCTGGGGATATACATGGTGAGTGGCACGCGAACATATAAAAACGAATAATCTTAAAATCATGGTTTTTGTTGTCGTCGTGCGCGCCCACGACCCGCCCGCGACCCTACCCGTGATCCACCCCGCAACCAACCCCGTGACCCACCCGCGACCCACCAACATTGCTTTGACGAAAATTATGCGCCTGCGGCGGGCTCGTTGCGCAATGTGTTGACAAATCGGCGCCTGCGGCGGGCTTCTTCAAAGCCTCGAGATTGCCGACGATCCCGCCGCCCTCTCACTCCGCAAATGCGGGGTGGGTCGCCCAGGCAGGCAGCCCTCCCAGCACCCGACCTTCCCTTCCCTGCGCAGGGGGAGGCCAGCTTGACGATCCTGCCACCTGTGCTGAGGGGACGCCGACGACGCCGACGCCGACGACAGGAGTCATTGTCAAGACCTTTGCAATCTTTCGCTCTGGGAGCGTCTCGGAAGCCTCCTGGGGCCATCGTGGGGCCCTTTTGGGGCCATCTTGGAGCCCACCTGCGCCCTCTCGGGGCCCTCTTCGGGCCCTCTTGGAGCTCGCTTGGGCCTCTTGGGGCAATCGACTGCGACGACGGCGACTGCGACCCCAAGCCTCCCCATGTCGTGCAGCAGGACGCCCAAATTGTTCGCGGAGGCCAGCGTGTCCTGGGGGGGGGGGGTCGCCCGCGACGACAGCACCAGCCGAGGCCGGCCGAGGTCGGCGGGCCGCGGGCAGCCTGCAGCCTAGCTGCTGCGGTGAGGGCATTCGATAGGGAATCATTGCGGGAAGCACGAGGACAGACTGGGGACTATGCGTCCGCCACAAAACTTATGCTGTAAGCCTCCCGGCCACATTCCTTAACTTACTGGGGCGCAGGGAGCCTACAACCAAAATTCTACAACATCAGTCAGCATCGAATCGGGAGATCGGATCGGTTCGGAACGCCTGTCGGAACGGGCAGCATTGGCACGGAGTCGGAATGTGATAGGTTCGGCTGCGCCAGAATGCCAAACAGAGCTATGCAAGCATCGGGCCGCATCGGATCATCGGTGTATTGGGATCGAATCGGACCGAAGATCCTGGAATCTCAATATCGAATCAGATCAATCCGATCGAAATTGATCCTGTACTACCAGAGGGAACGCTAAAACAGGAACGACGGCCCCAGATGGCCCCAAAGCGACCCCAAGAGACCCCCCCAGACTGTCAATGGGGGCCCAAAGACGGCGCAGGAGAGCCACAAGGTGGCCGAAAGGTGGCCCGGAAGCTGCCAGAATGGCCACAAGACGGCAAAGAGAGCGTCAAGCTACCCAAAGAGGTTTCAACACGGCTTCACGACTGCCCAGAAAAGCCCAAGACTGGCCCAAGAGCCCTCCACCGTTGCTTGGTCGGCCGAGCTGGCCGCGAGGCCTTCGCAGTCAGGAACGAAGCCCCTGTCTGAGCCCCAAAGCGCCTCGGTGCACGAAGAACGCTAGCGAAAGTACTGTGGGAGGATGTTAGGAACAGCGAGCCCCTTCCGAACCCGAGCTGGTCCTACTTCGGCGTCTTTTCTTTAGAAGGCCGAAACGACGCAGATACGCGGTGGCATGCCACATGGGGCCAGAACAAACGGGGGCGGAGGATCGCGGCACATCGCCGATGCATCGGCGACGGCGTGATGGAGAAGAGCGGGCCCCAGATCCGCTGTTGCTCCAACTCGGAGGTCTAAATTCGGGTACTGGACGAGATTCTCGAGCCCAGCCCGATTTCGATAACTCTTTCTTAGCGGACGTCGGCGATATGACCCCCCTTCGTCACGACTTTATCTAGCCAGTGCTAGCGAACGGTCTCACGTATTGTGGCAGATCGAACGCTCTCAACCGTTCACCTCTTTCGGCTTCCGCTGTCAACCGAACTTGGCGCGTCTTCCCATTTGCTCGCTGCTGCAGCTGCTCGCTGCTGCAGCTGCTTCTGTTGTTGCTGCTTCTGCTGCTGCTGGTTCTCCTGCTCCTGCTCCTGCTCCTCCTCATTCTCCTCCTCCTCCTGAGGAACAAAAAACACTGTATGAGCATCAGCTTGCGGAGGTCCGCGCGATTTTATTGGTATGTGCTGGGCCTCACTGGCGGCTCGCTCCACGCGCCAGGGAGGGGTCCAACGCCGATCCAAAAAGCCCGCGCGGATCTCAAGAGGCTTACGTATGTTGTTGTTATGTGTATGTGTTTCTTCGGTCCTCGTCCTCCTTCTCCCGGCGAAGAATGGGGTCGTCCAGGGGGGGGGCTCCAGAGGGGGGTCGCAAATCATGGCACGACGCATGTGCGCGGACGAAGGGGGAAGGGCGTGCTGACAGAAGAAGAGGGGGCCACGAATTCTGGGAATTCTTATGGCGCCAGCCATGATTTCCACACACCCCTAATCATCACCCCCTTCTCGTCGTTTGACGGTTCTCGGGTCCACCGAGGGCCCCTGTGAAACCGCAATCGGCGAAACACCTTCCGTCGTGATTTGTCACGACGTCGCCCCCAACCTCCTCCTCCTCCTCCTCCTCCTCCTCCTGCTCCCCGTGCTAATGCTGCTTGGTACTCCTCTGGGGGAGTCGGCTGGGGACGCACGGGGCGAAACGCCCGACGAGCACCCCAGCCGAGCCCCCGGTGGCAAGAAGCCAGCAGGTGCGCTTGCCTCCAGAACACTGCCTGGCGGCAATGCCGGCGGTCCTGCTGTCAGCCCACTCGTGCACACCTGAGGTACAGACCTCCAGGACACAGCCCGGCGGCAACGCTGGCGGTCCTGTTTACCCTCCACACATGCGCGCACGAGGCACTCACATTCAATTCACAACCTGCTGGCTAGGCTGGCGGGCATGAACATTTACACCATTATCGAGGCATCGACCTCAAGGTCAGAAGGCGGCGGTAATGCCGGCGGTCCTGTGCCCTTGCTCCACACTGGCACACTGAGGTACTGACCTCGAGGACACACCGGCGTAAACATGCTGGCGGTCCTGCTCCACTGTCCCAGCAAAGGTGCGGCCCCACAAAACCGTAACTGTGCTTCCACAATGCTTCTGGGGAAATGCGATCTGGGCTGCCGCCCCTGTCGTTGAACAGGCGTCGGCATCCGTGTACCAGCTCACCTCTGGCCTGCTTAAATGACCCCACCTCGGTCACAGCCGCTGCGTACGCGGCAAGCCCACATTAACCAATCACCTTTGTGCCCGTCCTGCCCCCTCCTTTCCGCCCCTCCTCCTCTCACGCTTTTGCTTATGAGCTTATGACACTTCGCGGGATGGCTGCGGCCATCGCGCCTCACGCACTCTGGGGAAGTGCGAGCTGGGGTGCACAGCTCACCTCTGGCCTGCTTAGGTGGCCCAGAGTCGGCCACAGCCGTTGCAGGCGCGGCAAAATCACATTTACACGCATTACCCCTCGCCCTCGTCCTCCTATCCCCCCCTCCTCTTCCCACGCACTTGCTTACGACACTTCGCAAGATGGCTGCGCGAAGCGCGCCTGGCTGCACCGCCATTGTGCCTCCACAAAGTACCCTGGGGAAGTGCGAGCTGGGCTACCCAGCTCACCTCTGGCCAGCTTGGGTGGCCACCCCGAATTAACCAATGACCTTTGTTCCCGCCCCCCCCCTCGTATGCCCAGCTCACCTCCGGAGTGTTCAGGTGGCCCCGACTCGGTCATAACCCTTGCAGGAGCGGCAAACCCACATTAACCAATCACCTCTGTTTCCGCCTTCCTCCATCGGTTTCCCCATTCCCCCCATGCACTTGCTTATGACACTTCGCGCGATGGCTGCGGCCAGCGCTCCTCACTGCACCGCCCCTATGCCTCCAAGAGGCACCCTGCGGAAGCGCGAGCTGGGATGCCCAGCTCAACCGTGGCCTGCTAAGGTGGCCCCGAATCGGTCACAGCCGTTGCAGGTGAGGCAGGCTCACGTTAAATAATCACTTCTATTCTCGCCCAACCCCCTGCTTGTCCCCCCCCCTTCCTCCCCCCATGCTCTTGCTTATGATACTTCGCGCGACGGCTGCGGCCAGAGCGAGTCGCTGTACCGCCACTGTGCCTCCACGAGGCACTCTGGGGAGGTGCGAGCTAGGATGTCCAGCTCGCCTCTGGCCTGCTTAGGTGGCCCCGAATTGGTCAAAACCGTTGCAGGCGCGGCGAACCCACATTAACCAATCACCTCTTTTCCCGCCCTCCCCCCTCCTTTCCCCCCTTCCTCCTACTACGCACTTGCTGATGATACTTCGCGCGATGGCTGCTTCCAGCACGCTTCGCTGCACCGCCAGTGTGCCTCCACGAAGTACCCTGGGGAGGTGCGAGCCGGGATGCCCAGCTCACCCCTGGCATGCTTAAGTGGCCCCGAGTCGGTTACAGGTGTTGCAGGTGCGGCACGCTTACATTAACCAATCACCTTTATTACCCCCCGCGTTCCCCCGTCTTTCCTCCCGCGCGCCTGCTGATGACATTTGGCGCGATGGTTGCGCCCAGCGCGCCTCGCTGCACCGCCACTGTGCCTCCACGGGGCACCCTAGGGAGGTGCGACGTATGTCCAATCCACCTGTGGCCTGCTCAAGTAACTCCAGGTCGGTCACAGCCGTTGCAGGCGCGGCAAATCAGATGAGTGTTAATGGGGGGGATACGCGAATGGGGGGGGGCGGAAACGCGCGTTTCCCAAACGAAGAAGCGAAAAGCCTTCTCACATATGATACGTTGCTCGATTTGAACTCTCCATGCACGTTCCCTCCCATGCTGGCGGCGCACTCCTAAGGCGGCCATAGAATTGCACCACGAACGTCGCGCGCGGCAGCATCCCGCTCAGACGTTCTGATGCGCAACAGCGGCGGGCGGCCAAAAGTTGCAACGCATGAGATTGTCCCAACAGTGCCCCTAAACTGCTGTGGTGGGTCAAACAATGACTCGAAAAAAGGTCCCTCAAAGGGTCAAAACGCTGCACGGCACGAGGTGACAAAAACCCAAAACATGCATCCACTGTTTGGCAGACGCGGCAGTCGCGCCATGCGGCCGGGGTGTCGCCGCGCAACCCCTGGGGGTCTGACGTCGATCCATCAGCCAGATGATGCCAGATGCTTCGCGCGCGTAGATGCCACTGCGCATTGAACCGCTGGCACAGGTCCCGCACCGAACATGTTCCAAAAGGTGCAAATCAACAAAACGCCCCTAAAGGGTCCCCTAAAGTGTGCCAGAGGTGCTGCCTTCTTCACCCCCCATGTATAAACTCCTCATTACCACTCAGCCGAACAAACCCACATTCACCAATCACCTCCGTTCCCGTCTTTCAGCCTCCTGTCCCCCCTTCCTCCTCCTACGCACTTAGTTCCTTACGACACTTCGTGCGATGGCTGCGGCAAGCGCGCTTCGCCGCACCGCCACTGTGCCTCCACGAGGCACTCTGTCCGGGGAGGTGCGAGCTGCTCACCCCTGGCATGCTTCGGTGGTCCCGGCTCGATCGCAACTGCTGCGGGCGCGGCAAGCCGACATTAACCGATCACCTCGGTTCCCGTACCGCCCTCCTTTCCCGCCCTTCCTGCCCCCCATGCGTTTGCTTATGGCACTTCGCGCGACGGCTGCGGCCAGCGCGCGTCGCTGCACCACCACTGTGCCTCCACGAGGCACTCTGGGGAGATGCGAGCTAGGATGTCCAGCTCGCCTCTGGCCTGCTTAGGTGGCCCCGCATTGGTCAAAACCGTTGCAGGCGCGGCGAACCCACATTAACCAATCACCTCTCTTCCGGCCCTCCCCCCTCCTTCCCCCCCCTACTACGCACTTGCTGATGACACTTCGCGCGATGGCTGCGGCCAGCGCGCCTCGCTGCACCCCAACCGTGCCTCCACGAGGTATCCTGGGGAGGTGCGAGCTTGGATGCTCACCTCTGACCTGGTTAAGTGGCCCCGAATTTGTCACAGCTGTTGCACGCGAGGCAACCATAACCGAAAAATGCGCGAGGTCTTGTGAGCAAGCGCGCCAAAGGATTCATTAATCCAGGGCGCGCCGCACACCAGAAAATGTATTTCTCCAAGGCGCGTCGCACACCAGAAAATGTATAAATCATGCGCGCGCCCGGGCGTGAGGCGGGAGGTCTGGTAACATGGCCAACTTACAACACCGTCACACCATTACGAACTTCGTGTTTCGCTGCGTTTTGCACGTTGGTGCGATTTACTTTCTCCAGATTGAGCGCGAAGATCTCCGTGTCCGCCAAGGCAGAATTCGGGAGACTGTTCCGGTCCAGCGTCACATACCTGCTCTTAGCGCCACCCGCGGCAATATTCTCAACAGCCCTCTGGGCGTTGGTGGTTCAACGAGTTTTGTCTTCTGTCTGCCACGGCTCCCCCTTCCTTGGTCGAGGGAGGGGCTTACCCCTTGGGGGCACCCCGCGAGGGTTCGAGAGCCCAAGATGGCTCCAAGATGGCATCCAAATATTGATCCTGATAGCCCAAGATGGGTCAAAATAAATTCCGATACGCATCCAAGATACCTCACAACGGCCCAAGGACGGTTCCAAGTGCGCTTCGAACCCTCCAAGAACCTCCCTCTGTTGCGTGCTTCTCGCCTTTTGCGCTTCTGGTTGGCCGGTTGGCTTTTGAAACCTCCACATGGCCCCAACATGGCACAATACAGCCCGACGAGGGGCCCATGAAGGTCCCAAGAGGGCCCAAAAACCTCCAAGAGCGTCCCCAAAAAGGATCCAAGATGCAATTTTTGAGCCTCCGAGGGGGGGAGGGCGGGCTGAATTCGTTAACCCGCCCTTTTTGAGCCACGAGGCCCGAGAGGGCCCCAATAGACTTCCCAAACCGCCCCAGACAGCCCAAAAGGGCCCCACGAAGGCCCCAAGAGAGCCCCAAGGGGGCCTCAAGAGTGCCCCACGAGGCTCTGCAAAAACCCCTAACACAGCCCCAAGATGGTTCCAAGAGACCTCCGAGGAAACGCTTCGAAGGCGGTTGTTATGCTGCGCTCCTCTACACTTTCCTGATCAAGGCAACTCGCCTGGCAATCTGCTTCTGGATGGGCTGGTGGGGATACCTTTTTGATCGCAAGCGATACGGAGGTGCCGCACGCCGTCAAAGTCACAGCGCGCAAGCTACGGCCTAAATTGCGCAAGAGAGGGGAAGAGGAGAGAAAACGAAAGTTGGTGGGGATTTTTCTTTGGTAGCCAGCCACAGGCGAGCGCGCCGACGGCGTGTAAGGTCCGAGCGGGCCGCGCGAGTGCCTAAATTACCTAGCGCGAGCAGGCCTACCGCCGAGCCTCAGCCCAGGACAAGGAAGAAGCCGAGGGGGGGGCTGTGGGCTGCTGACTGCCAGGGGCTGCAAACGTGCACCGTGCGGCAACGTGCGAACGGGCTGCTGACTGCCAGGGGCTGCTGACTGCCAGCTGGTGGGGATGTGACCGTCCCGCCCCCCACCTCCCTCGCATGAGATTGGCGGCTGGGAATCGCTAGCCCGCACTGTTGGACAAGATTTGCTTGCCACTGGGTCCAGCAACCCAGCCAGTGGCCAAGCACCGCTCGCGTCAGGCCATTCTGCTGCGTGGCCACTTTGTTCCGCTGGGCCACCGTGCCCACCAATGTTGTGACACCAGGAAGCTGGGCCCACTAACGGGGCTAAGGCGCTCCAAAACCATATGACTTCAAGTCCCCCTCCTCCTCCTCCCCCTCCTCCTCCTCCTCCTCCTCCTCCTCCTCCTCCACTCGTCCTCCCCCTCATCCTCTTCCCTCTCTTCCTCCTACCCCTCACCTTCCCACACGTGACGCCCGCCTTCGAGCACACATAGGGCTACGTGTCCAACAAGATCACGGAGCTGCACGGCGACATGGCCGAGTCCGAGGAAACTGCTGATGCGGCCTTTGGATATCCTGCAGTTCGTTGCCTGTCATGCTACGGCGTCGAGCCCGACGGCAAATCGGCAAAGTCAGAAAGAGGGGGGCTGAACCGAACGGCCATTCACTGTCACTGGGTGCGTGGCTGACCCGGAATTCCGCGATGCGGATTATTGTTGTTGGTGATGTTGTTGTTGTTGTTGTTGTTGTTGTTGTTGTTGTTGTTGTTGTTGTTGTTGTTGTTGTTGTTGTTGTTGTTGTTGTTTGTTGTTTATTGTTTCTTGCTTGTTGTTTGTTGCTTGTTATTTGTCGTTTGTTGTTTGTTGTTGTCGTCGCCCCACCCGCGACCAGCCCCGCGACCCAGCCGCGACCCGCCCGCGACCCATCCCGCGACCCGCCCGCGACCCACCCCGAGCCGCGACCCACCGGCGACCCACCCGCGACCCACCCGCGACCCACCCCGCGATCCACCCGCGACCCACCCATGACCCACCCGCGACCCACCGCGACCCACCCGCGACCCACCCCGCGATCCACCCGCGACCCACCCGTGACCCACCCGCGACCCACCGCGACCCACCCGCGACCCACCCACCCACCCAAAATGTTCGGCGCCTGCGGCGGGGTTCCTTTGCTAGCGTTCCAGGTGGAGAACCTGCGACCCCCGCGACCCACCCGCGACCCGCCCGCGACCCGCCGACCCACCAGCGACCCACCTGCGACCCACCCGCGACCAGCCCGCGATCCACCCCGCGACCCACCCGTGACCCACCGCGACCCCCGCGACCGCGACCCACCCGCGACCCACCCGCGACCCACCCAAAATGTTCGGCGCCTGCGGCGGGGTTCCTTTGCATTCGTTCCAGGTGGAGAACCTGCGACCCACCCGCGACCCAAACCGCGCCCGCGACCCACCCACCGCGACCCACCCGCGACCCACCCTGCGACCCACCCAAAATGTTCGGCGCCTGCGGCGGGGTTCCTTTGCATTCGTTCCAGGTGGAGAACCTGCGATCCACCCGCGACCCAAACCGCGTTCAGTGTACAAATCAAACTTTTCGGCGCCTGCGGCGGGCTGTTCTTGAATTCCTTCCAGGTGGAGGTGGAGAGCCCGCGACCCACCCGCGACCCAAACTACGTTCACTGAGCAAGTCAAAACTTCGGCGCCTGCGGCGGGTCTCTTTTGCATTCGCTCCGGTGGAGAACCTGCGGCCCAAACCGCGTTCTGTGTACAAATCCAAATTTTCGGCGCCTGCGGCGGGCTGTTTTTGAATTCCTTCCAGGTGGAGATGGAGAGCCCGCAACCCACCCGCGACCCAAACTACGTTCACTGAACAAGCCAAACAATTAGGCGCCTGCGGCGGGCTGTTTTTGCACCGTTCCGCGTGGCCCACCAGCGTTCCCCCCCGCGCTGAACTTGTCAGAGCACGACGACGACGATGAGGACGAGGACGCGGACGAGGAGGAGCAGGAGGAGGAGGAGGAGGGCGCCATCGACAGGCAAGGTGAGGGCCACGAGGTCCGCCGGATCGACGCCCGCGTCGCCCGCGCCCGCCCTCTCACTCTTATCCGCAATTGCGGGGTGTTACGTTTACTTCGTGCAAACCGTCGGTCGGCAGCACGACGTTGAGCAGTACTAAGTCGAGGCATGCCACCCCCTTTCAAGATGTAGAATCCGCGTTGGGGGTCTCCTTGTGAGGGAGTGGTCCTGCCCAGGAACTGTCTGCCCGCGGCCCCTGGCCGGGAGGCGGGCGCCCGAGGTCACTTCCCTCGATGGGCGCGCGTCCTCTTGCCCCCACAATTCCCAACTCCTTGGAGGCGCACCCCTCCGGGAACCGCCACATCCTCCGCCTCCTCCTCCTCCTCCTCCTCCTCCTCCTCCTCCTCCTCCATTCCTGTCCTTATGAAAAACTGATCCATGTCGCACCCCGAGGCCGGTCGAAGCGAGCGGGCCGGGCGTTTCGCCTGAGACTCCCTCAACATTTCCGACATGAACCGATGGAGGGCGGACAATTTACAACATGTGGCTCTCGCCTGAACGCCGCGCACATTCGCTTTGAACATGTGTGAGAGCTTCACGGGTTGAGGGCGAGTCGTTATCAAAATGTGGCCCTCGCCTTAGCGCCGCGCACACTCGTCTTAAACATGTGCAACAAGAGCTTCACGGATTGAGGGCGGGTCGATTTGAAATTGTGGCTGTCGTTTTAGCGCCGGGTACATTCGTTTAAACACTTGCAAGACCTTCACGGATTGAGGGCGGGTTGTTTTCAGAATGTGGCTCTCGCCTTAGCGCCGCGCACACTCGTCTTAAACCTTTGCAACAGGAGCTTCACGGATTGAGGGCGGGTCGTTCTAAACATGTGGCTCTCGCCCTAGCGCCGCGCACACTCGTCTTAAAAATTAGCGATTCTCATGGTCAACACGCCAGGAGTGGTGTTGTGGAAGGACTCAGGATTGTGAGGGCACAACATTTACGTTGATTCGCGGCGGTGAAGTCACAGGAATGGTGCTCTCGCACGGTTCTGGATCGTCAAGACGCAACAGTCAGGTTGATTTGTGGTGTTTTGGCACGCTTCAGGGTCTTCGAACGGTCGCCTCCTTCAGTGGAAATGATCTCTTGAAGGGGCCTATGAAGGGGGAGCTTAGGAGGAAGGCTTATTCCAACATCGTTCATGACTATGGGTTTACACTGGTCTCTCCTCCCCCTTCCCCTCGGGCTCGCCGCGGGGGGCCACGCGAGGGGTGGGTGCGGGGCTGTCCGGGTGCTCGGGGCCGAGGGCCTCCTGACCAAGGGGGCCGGCGGCGGCAAGGAGGGGCGATGGGGGGGGGTCGGGTGCAGGGGCGGTTCGTCCCTCTTTCCATCCATTCGGTGGCAACTCATGGAGGCCTCCCATAATTACCATCTTGTCGGCTCTTGCGAATCGACGCTTGTCGACGTTAGTCGACGCTAAACGACGCTAGATCGACCCTAATCGACGCCAAATCTACGTTAAATGGGCGCTATCTCATCGACTCCCAGGCGCGAGTCGCCGCTAAAGATAAAATCAACAGGGTATACCAGACTCCATTGATTTGCTACCGAACCTACCTGCTCGATCCCAGCCACGACATGGCTGGGCAGGCGACTTCCTGCATCCCTGCGGGCCGGTTGGAGGTGCAGGGCCGACGGGCTTCGCACCCGCGGCCTGCATGGGACGCCGCCGTGGCCCCTGGGTGGGGGCGGGGCCCCGCGCAGGGGGCGAGTCCCAAAGACAGAACACTTCGGGGGGGGGATAAAGGGGCTGGTGGCGTAATCCCACCAGCCCTCTGGGCGTAGGTGGTCTCTCCGGCCCTTCTTCAGCTTCGAGGAGGGGTTTATCATTGTTCCCTATCAATGTACACCCTCTCCCCCAGGCGACCGGCAGCCAACCAGGAACCACGAGGACCCCATGCTCCCCCCCCCCACCACCCTCGTAAAAAAAAAATACACGACGCACTCTGCCTCCACATTTGGAGCATGCGCGGCCAACCCGATGCGCCTCACCCCCACAAGCCCTGCCAACAAAAACAATTAAAAGTACACTTTCGGGACTCTTGAGTCACGTTCGTGAGGCCCGCGAGCACTTTGTACTGTTCTTGACAGGGACGGCGGGGATGTCAGCATATTGCCTGCTTTGCGCAGGGCTGTCAACCAACGAACAAACAATACAAAATGCACCTCGTGGCTAAATTTGGATCATGCGCGGCCACCCCGCGATCACTGTCAAGTAGTCTTTGACAGGGACCGCTTGGGTCGTGGCGCATGGTTTGCTGTGCGCATGCCCACCAGACACAATGATGGGCATTGGTTTTCGACAAGGATGGTGGGGGCCGACATGTTTCCCAATGTGGTCTGTCACGTGCGCAGGCGCTCCTGACACACTCTGCATGCGCCCCGAACGTGGCGCACCTGGCGCGGCTGGAATATGCGGCACATCTGGCGCAAGCGGAGCACGTGGCGCATCTGGCGCACCAGGCGTGCCTGGCACGCTCGGGCCCTAGGGGTGCATTGCGCGCGTCGCGCACATGGGGTCGTTTCTGGTTCCCAGCAGCTGCCAATCCAAAGACGACCGCTGAACATGCTGAGGTTCGGGCGTTACTTCTGTATTGGGAGGACGGGTGGGAGTGAACTAGACGGCATGTTATCTAGGGGATGGCTTCATCACTGTCCCCTATGAATATACACACCCTCGCCCAGGCGACCGGCAGCCAACCAGGAACGATGTTCCCCCCCACCATCCCTTCCCAAAAACAATACAAAACTCACTTTGCCTCCAAATGCGGAGCATGCGCGGCCAACCCGATGCGACCCCCCACCACCACCCCTGCCAAAAAACAATACACACTACACTTTGGGGCAAAGTCTTGAGTCATGTTGGTAAGGCCCGCGAGCCTTTTGTATGTTATGTTGACAGGGGCGGCGGGGTGGTCAGCAGATTGCCTGTTCCAGCCCTGATTTGTTTATAAAAATATTGCAAAATGCACCTGGGCAAATCTGGATCATGCGCGGCCACCCCGCGATCATTGTCAAGTGGTTTTTGACAGAGACCGCTTGGGTGGTAGCGCATGGCCTGCTGTGCGCATGCCCACCAGACACAATGATGGGCATTGTTTTTCGATGGGCATTGTTTTTCGACAGCATGTTTCCCGATGTGATCTGTCACGTGCGCAAGCGCTCCTGACACACTCTGCATGTGCCTCGAACGTGGCGCACCTCGCGCGGCTGGAATATGCGGCACACCTGGCGCAAGCGGAGCACGTGGCGCATCTGGCGCACCAAGCGTGCCTGGCACGTTCGGGCCCTAGGGGTGCGTGACGCGCGCGACGCGCATGGCACGCGTGGCGCACCTCGCCCCAGCGTCGCGCACATGGGCTCGCTTCTGGTTCCCAGTAGCTGTCCATTCATAGACGACTGCTGAACATACTGAGGTTCGGGTGTTACTTATGTGTAGGGAGGGCGGGTGGGAGTGAGCTAGACGAGTCTTTCCTCTGAGAATCGGGGTAAGATGACAAAGAAATTAAGGTCTCACGTTCACTCTGCTCAATGGGAGAGGGCACGGGATGAGACATCGATAAGACAAGTAACCGGTAAGCACGTGTACTCTATAAGGAATGGGAAGTGAGGAGGCCGGCCGGCCGACGACACGACTACGACGAGGGAACGACCCCTCGGCGCGCGCGTGCGAGCCAGCACGCTCCTTTTATCTCCTGTGAGTACACGCGGCTGCGGAAGGTTACCGCAATCACAGCCATGCAGTGCGCAGCAAGACCAGCGATATGATAAGCAGCATGAAGATGAGGCGGAGAGGAGCATATTTACTCCCCCCGCGGCGGGCCTCGTAGAGCCCATCCAGCCACAGCACCCCTGTCCTGTACATATGCACAACCACCGGAGCCAACCGCAAAAGACTTTTGCAGCTCAACGGTGGCTGCCAGGGGGCTAAGGGCCGAAGAGGCCCGACGACTCCCACCATCAGATAAATAAATTCTCTCCGCCGATTCGGCCCTCGCTGATCGGCAGAGCTGTTTTATTCGTCCGACGCGACTTCGTCGCGCGGCGACAATTCTCTTGCATGCGCAAGCAGCGACGAAGTCACGCGGGCCGGACTCAATCCAGGTCCTGGAACGGGTTGTAGTCCCCCGTCGGTTGCGTCGGAGGCCTCGGGCGTGATGGCGCCGAGCCTCCTGTCTGTCCCTCGCCGCCACGAGGCGAACGGGGCCTCCCTTTGCCACGGCCAGAGTAGTACGCTGATCTGTAATGCTTGTCTCTGTTCTTGGTCGCCTTCCCCTTCGGCGGGAAGCGAAATTCATGTTCGGCCAGGGACAGGACGTGCCACGTCTGCGACCACCAGACATCGTTGGACAGCCACCAGAACCGATCCCGATGGACGCAGTATCCAACCTGCACATCGTTTGCGCAGTGCGGGTAGGAGACGAGCGGGTCGTGGCCAGCAGCACCCCGGCCGACATCCACGGCTCCATCGCGCGCGCGCTGGGGCCTCGACCAATCCCGCGTGTCAGAGTACCACGAGTATTCTTCTCTTGCCGAGACGGCTGTGCCGCTGGCAGAGCATGGGGATTCGGTAACTTCGTCGCCAGCCCGAGCGTCTGAGACGTCGGGTCTGCGCGGCGGAGGTGGCGGTTGCGGTCTCGCTTTCGCCGCGCCCTGCGGTCGTCTCGGCCCCGCCGAGTCAGCTCGGCTGTCGGGGGGCCCACTGGCACTTCCACCCATCGCGAACATGCTGCTCTCGATCGCGAAAGAACTTCAGCAAATTCCGAGCAGCAGTAGCTACAGGAATGCCAAATTTACCGCGCGCAGTACGGAGCGGGCCTGCGCCCTTATCTTGTAGCTCCGTATTAGCAGATATGTACCTGGTTTGGAGCCAATAAATGGCCTCCTGTAACAATGGGCCCTGGCGACGAATGTCGGTCCGTACCAGTCTACCTAAATTGCGGGCCCACTCTTCTACGAGGTCGCCCGTCTGAACCGCAGCGCGGATGCGACAGTCAAGGGCATGTGCATCCCTCCGTCGCCTATAATGATCATCATCTGTGCTCCCTCCCGCGGCACGAACTGTTCGCCCCGGGTAATCAGCAAAATGTCAATATGAAATAAAGGAGCTCATGATTTCGCGACTGAAAGCAACCACTCTTATAATGCGAAGTCCAAGTTGCATTTGTGATACAGGGGCCATCCAGCTCCCTTCAACTAGGCTCCTCACGACATCTGGGACTTCATGTGGCGTCCCCCCCCCCTGACAGTCGCAACCTGTTGGGGTCATTTGCATTTGAGCGAACACTTGTGTATTCAATGACATATTGAACTGTTATCGCTCTAGCCTCAATCCCAGTCAAAGATATATTTATCGAACTGTCCTCACAATGTTTGTATGAATATCCGTTGGGATGATCAAGCTTGATCGCCCCGTCACTTATCAGCGTGGCCTTAGGCCCGCTGATGGCTGCGAAGTCAAGTGCGACCTGCAAGTTTGCATCTGCCGTCGCGGCTTCGCCGGAGTCAGGTTGCAGCATTGGTGCTACGCATATGAAGCGATGGTCGCGACACTGGTTTGCTCGCCTAGTGATAGAACGAGAGTCGCGACTCGGTCTTGCCTCAAGGCTGTCCTCCCAGGCAACCGGTAGACGTCCGCGATGGCTTTGCCCTGCGGCGTCTGCGGCATCGTCCTGGCGTACAGGTGTCCACGGTCTTCCCATGGCTACCTGATCGACTATCGTCTGAAGCGTCGGAACGAAAATGTATTGCCTGGTCATCGTGTGCTGCCATCTCTCCCAACCGTTCATCGGTTCGTGGAGGTCGTCTCGCTGGTTCGGTTTCAAGGGCTCCAAATACTGGAAGAAAGGTCCATGACGCGCCGGCGGCTGTGCCGCGGCGTTCTCTGGAACCCAGGCAGGGAAGTTGCCTGGTTGGCTGTTTCCAAGGATCTGACCAGCAGCGGCCATATTCGTGAATGCCCCATCTGCCCACTTGCGCTCCTGCTGTTGGTTGCTGCTGATATTTCTCATCACAATCGCAGAGGCTCTCTTCTGTCTTTTCGTACGCGTACCGATCCATTCAGCACGCGTCGTGGGGAAATCATCGGGGCTGTCCACATGCAATTCAAGTCCCTTTGCCTTAAGGGATGTCGGAATGGTCTCTCTGTTCCACGTCTGGGCCATATAGTCGTGAGTGACTCTATGATTACATTTGATCCGACAGCTGCAAAATCGACAATGTCCGAAGCCCGCGCGCACCCAGTGAAATTGACACCACAAAAACCTACCGTCGTCAGTCCAGGGGACAGACAGAACAATTTCTTGCGCCTCGGGCGGCAACTGGGGCCTGTGGTTTGGGACCAACGATAGCGTCTCGTCAGTGTGATTCCAAGCGGTTACTGATTCGTTGTCAAAAGTTACTTCGTACTACGCCCATTCATGGTTGAAAACAACGGACCAAAACATCTGCTGCGTTCTAACATCCGTTGGGTTTCCAACTCTAACAAGGGTAACGGCCTTGTCGATACCAGTGAACCTCGGCACCTGTCGAAACACGAAGTCCCGCCCTGGCAAATTCTATGCGAGAAGCGAGTGGGCACTCGGCCAGCGAACACCATAATTACTGGCCATGAATCTCTATGGTTGGGGAGCTTATCCCACAGATGGACTGTGTCCTCTGCGGGCCATGTCCCAACTGTTGGCGGCTCTCCTTCTTGCGCGTTATTGCCCATAGCTACAAAACGCCTTGGAGGAGGAGCCCCCCCCAGACCTCCGCTGGCTGAGCCACGGAGGAATACGCCTTGAATTCGGCATTGCTGAGCTCCTTCTGGCCGGAAGCAGCCGTAGTAGTTCGTAATCAGCTTCGAGGCAAAACCCGGAATCTTTCTTCGGAAAGCGTACCTTTCCATCTGTCGATTCCAGGAACGTCTGCATGTCTGCGACATGGAGAAGGGACCCGTGACTCCTGGCTTGGCCAGGGTCGTATGGGACGCACATTCTTTCTATGGAAGCAACAAAAGTGGAATGTCCCTGGCATACGCGATAGAAGACAGGTATGGCAACTGCACTCCTCTCTTTTATCTGCGAGGGGCACGCCTTGAAATTTTGCCACATGTTGTAAACGCTCGTTCGACTGATGTTTCACTCCCAACACTTCCACTGTTTCTGGCTGCAACGCGGCTATGCCGTGAGAGCATACGACTGGCAACTAAATCCGTTCTCGGCAATCTTCTGTACTAGGTATCCAAAATATACCCAGCCACCCGATGATCTCGCATAGTCCGAGCAATGCCTCGCGAGGTACGTCGCGCACTTACCTATGTGCTCCGCAAGCTCGTCAACTCGGCAGCTCTGGGGTCTCCAAAAGTCCATACTGCCTAAGGCAGCTGGATTATTGCGATCATCAACCCCAACTACTAACGGTTTCAGGCACTTGAAAGACTTCGGAGTGAACCCTTCTGGGACATCATCGGAGTACAAATCGGCTCGGAGAAATTCTAGCGCTTGGTTGAATGTACCGCCATTTGGGTCGAGGTTGCTCAATAACGCGAAGATCGGGCCTTCAGCAAATTCAGCAATATACCTAAGCGTATTGCCTCTCTGATTGCGTATGGCTTCAATATGCGGTGGAACGGGACCAGTCATATGAGCTTCGCGAACTTTCCGTCTCATTGCAGCAGGCGCACGCTGAATGATTTGTCCGCGTTCTTCATTTGAAACAGAAAGCTGTCTGCCCCTAAACGAGTCAGCATGCCCAACATTGATATCCTGATCCCCTTCTTGGGGGGATATATTCGCGGGCTGACGCTGTCTTATCGGGGGCAGGTGGCAGACTTGCTCTGCGAAACAAGTTCTCAGATGCTGGGCCTGGACGGTAATGCTCTTCATCGATGGCAAATGCGAAAACAGGATCCGCATCGTATGGAAAGGCTTTGACATCCGCAGGATCAGCGCCTGCTTCCAAAAACCCCGGGGCGCCTGCGGCATCCGGGTTCCGTTCTGCAGAGGGGATTTCTGCTGCCTGACTTCCGCTCAGCGCGACTGCTGGCGCCGGCGCCTTGGCAGCAGGTGCAGTTTCTTCCTCCGACGGCACAGCCGTGGGAGAAGACTGCTCTTGAGGTGCTTCAGGCTGCGCAGCATGAGCGCCCGAGTCTACCATCATTTCATCGTTCTTCCTTTGCTCCTGTTCCGCTCTGGCTGGGTCAGGCGGAGGAGGCGGAGGGTTCTCTGTCGCGGCTGAGCCGGACGGAGGTGCAGGGGGAGCTGGAAGTCTGCTTCCACTCGCAACAGATTCTCATCTGGCACGAGGCTTGGGCCTCGCACTCCTTTCAAGCATCATCGGAGTACGGGCGAAATTTTGATCCAGTTTGAGGATCTGCTCTACGGCAGCGTCCGCAAATTTCAGCCATGGGCCCGAATAGTTTTCCGGATCATGTATGTTCCTTACTTTGAACCTCATGTAAATATTCTTCGCAGCTTCGATAGACGCTGCAGCCTCCATGCCCTGTTCTTCAAGATAGTCAGATTCCTGCGGCCAAGTCGTTCTAAGATCACGCCATCTCTAAAAGAAACCATTCTCATTCCTCAATACCTTGCGTGCTCTCGGACGCGAGAACTGCATTTCGGAGACTTCTTTGAGAATCGTAAGAATAGTAGTTGCCTCGTCAGTTCCCACTAGCATCGGCAAATCCTCAGACGAGGCGCCCCCGTCCGGCTGTGCCGGAAGGGTTGCCTTAGGAATGTCTGATGTGTCATCGCCTCCGTGTCGGGCAGGAGCCACATCCTTGGCGGGCGTCGCTTTTGCCTCGGCCGCCTTTGCACCTTCAACAGGACTCTTCGCATTCACGGGTTGGTCCCCTGCAGCGCTGCCTTGGGCATGCTGTGGGGCCCCCTGATCTCTCCCCCATGGAGGTGCAGTCTTGGTCGGGGGCTCTGCCTTCTGACGACTTGGATCCGCTGGGGGAGGATTACCAACGTTTGGCCTCGTGAACTGAGTCAAAAGAACCGGGGGGTCACGAAGACTCGGTTTCCAGGCTTCAGGCGGACCGCTATCCGTGTCCTTGCCTCCCGGCTTTGCCGGCGGCTGTGTCGATGAAGATGCCAAAAGGTTCTCGTCTCCCCCATCAATGCGAGGCACCTTAGCCGGTGGGGGATTCATGGAATACGCTTCTGGACTATATTGTGGCGGAGGCGGAGCCTTCTTGGGCACCGTCTGCTTCGCCTGTGGCGCGCCCTCGAGCGACGCGGTGTTCGGCTTCGTAGCCGGCGGCGGTGCCATTGCATAAAGTAGCGGCGGGGCCTTCTTCGAAGCTTCCTCTCTCGGCACTCCCGTGGGCAACCCCTCCTTTGGGGGAAGAGGGGGCATCGGCACTTTCGTAGGCGCGCCGGCCTTAGGATTCGATGGCCGTGCCTCTGCCCGCGGGGGCGGAGGCTTGAACGCCCTCTCAGTGCTTGATGCAGCCTGCACTGAAGTCGGGAAGTTCTCGGCTTCAACCGAAAATTGAATGCCGGACGGCTGAGCCGCCGGCGTCTCCTGTTTTGCTTCCGCCGCTGTCTTCAATTTGTCTGCTTCGTCTTTAGTATTTTGAACCAGCTTTGCGGATTGCTCCGAGGCCTCATCTCTGTGCAATGGATGAATCTTAATTAGCCTGACTCCCTTTTGTTGGAGCCAAAGCCAAATGTCATCAAAGGTCTCGTTGTTAAAGTATGGACCCTTTTCCTTCTGCCAGTCAATCGGTTCTAAATTTGAAACCCACTCTCTCTGTGCCTCCCGGACTTTGTCCGCGGCATTTGTCCGATCATTATCTCGATATCTTTCGACCTCGAAATCCTGCTCCAGATTCCAACCGTTCTGTCTGGCAACGCGTTGTAAAGGTAAATAGGCTGGCGTAACATGAAGCGCTGCCGGAGTCCAACGGTATAGTCTAAGCACGTGCAATACATCTCCGACTGGATCGCTCACATAGTGCGGCAGCCTTCCTTTGATGACTGTCGGGTCTTTCGTGGAGAAGACGATCTCCGTAGTGATCCATATACCGTCTCCAAAGGTCTCCTCTGCAACGGAATGCGTCGCGCGCGCCTTGGGGCTATCAGCGCGTGGAAAGGTGTACACTCCAACCTTGTTCGCCTTGACGTTACCTCCGTATTTGCGGTCAGAAGGAAGCAATTGGTGGCCCTCCAATATGGCGTGAAGGGCAGTCACAGACGTGCCATGAGACTGTTTAGACCAGCCTGTGGATGGGTCTTGGACCTCCGCAAGCTTTTCGTCTTTCACGAAGAAGGGCAACGAGAGTTCAACACAATGGCTGGTGCCCGCTCTATGGGTCCTCGCCGACAACTTAGCCCAATTCAGACGATCAGCAACAGTGGCTGCTGGGTTTGCTCTAGACCGGTCGGCTTTGATCCTGAAGAAACGCGCCCAGTTCGGAATCGCATAACTTGGTTCCAGAGGTGGGGTTCTCGTTGACTTCTGTAACAACTGAAAAGCCAACCACGCTTCCCCTTTCGCGGTTCTCTGAACCGTCTTGAACTGTGGGCTCCGAGGCTGATCATTCCCTTGTGCAACCTCCGCAGCGCGGCCTTCCTCGCCTTGGCAAGCGCTCCCAGGCGCCATGCCCCGATGGAGGTTGCCACTCGCGACCGTAAACGGTTGGAGAAAATCAAAGTCAACAGTCTCTGGCCCTGTCGCACATCTATAAAGCAACTTCTTCATCTTTTGATATGGCAAATGATGGGGCCAATCAAAATCCCTGTCCTCGTTTCTGTTGGGATCAGCGTTTTCCTCCGGACGCTGTGGGGACTCGTGATTGCCGCTGAGCTTGGTTAACCTCCCAACGGGGCACTTTTTGCGCAGAAATTCCTCCGCTGCTTCACCAGGCGTTTGGGCTTCTTTGAAGCCCGTAGTCGGTGCCAAAGGGGGACTGCGGGGCGACTGAGTCGCCCGCATACTGGCATCACCGCCCGAGGCGGCTGAGCCGCTGGGCGCAGCGACTCCACTGGAAGCGGCTGAGCCGCTCATTTGCGCGGCGTGGCCCGGGACGGCTATGCCGCTCGAGGCCGAACCGCTCCCCGAAACGGCTAAGCCGCTCGGTGCCTTGGTCGGCGCTGCCTTTTGCAGTTCGTCCAGTGCCGTGCGCACATGCTCATCATTCTGCACGCCTTCATTTAGCGATCGTAGGCGTTGCCCCTTCGGCGGCATTCCCGGACAGAACGTCTCTCCGCGCGGCAAGAAGTAATTGTCGTCTTTCCAGAGGAAAAATCCTCCTATGCCATTCCCTGCTTAAGAAAGTCCAATAACAGCCGCTGAGTAATATGAGTGGATAGCTCCACCTCCAGATCCATCTTGGATGGATGGACAATCTTGAGAACTCAAAGATGTTGTAAACGGGCGAGCATTTAGCAAAGACGTGGGTATGTTGCCTACTGAGGGGCCCCAATTTTGCCAGTCCATGACTAGCTCATTAATGTTCGCCTCCCGCTCGGCATACCCGCCAGTTATTGTCGCCCTTGCTACGTTGCCACTCCGTACGACTGAGCCGCCGGAGGGCTGGCAAAAAACATAACACGGCCAGCTTGGCGGTATTGGTCATGTACTCTGCACATAATTGGCCCGCCTTCGCGCTCACTATTTGCCCACCTTTGCTCATTTTATACTCATGGTGGTTTCGAAGCACAGTGAAAGATGTCTCCTGAACGGTGCCGAAGCTGTCGGTAAAGGCTCACTCCGTCGAGGATCATTATTCGTGGGGAAAGTCCTATATCTTTGTAGTGTTCGATCCGACGGTTCATTCTGGCCCTAACAAGAGTGGCAACATCGTCCGACATCGGGTTTATGCCAACTCCGTCCGTCTGCCAGCACTTGTGGTCCCCACCAGCGTACATGATCTCTATCGCTCCGTCAGCAGCACGGCTCATCGCGTCATCCACCAGCTCAACCGCTGCCTCTACTAATATTTACGAGGCTCCCTGCGAAAGCTAATGGGTTTTCCTGCCGTGTTGGCCCAGTGCCAACTCCGATGAATTCACTGGCGTCATCTACAATATCAATGAAGTTCCAAAAGGTGAAGCGTATCGGAGTGTGGATCCCCTTCTTGAGGTGCCCATGTCTACTCCACTGAAAGTTTGAAGAGGACTCCCGAATGGCCGAGGCCAAGGCTCCACTCATGGCATTCTGCGAGCTTCCAAATACATGCTCTCGCAGGTTGCACTCAGGGAGAAGGCTAAGCTTAATCTTCCTGGGCCCATCCTTGAATACAACTGTTGAGTCTGAAACAATATGAACAGAGTAAGACCAATAAGTATGCGGCCCACTATTCATCAAACACAGTGGACGACAGAAATCAGTAACTGGTTTCCCTGTGTCCGACATGGCCGCGAGGTCCTCACCTATGAATGGGACCCATGAGTGTCCGTTCACTCTAGCGATTTGCGAGATAGCCTGGCACTTCTGAAGAAACGACAGTTTGACTGCCCAGGTCGACATCATCGGGACTGTGATCTCAATAATGGTTGAGAATCTCATTCGCCTTGACCTGCCACTCGTGCGTAGGGGCCTTAGGATCAGTCGCAAAATTCCCCTGCGACCGAAGGTAGTCAATGACGTTCCAGGGACCTCGCCCAATGCAGGGCGGGTCACCCGGCTCAGCATCGGCCTCGGGTGGGCCCGATTCGGGCGGTCCATCCCCTCCACCACCTCCTGAGGAGGGATGAGAGGGTGGACCATTTCCCGAAGAGGAGCCACCTGGTCCAGGCGGAGCTCCACCACCGCTGGCTGAGCTGGGGGGTGAGCCACCACCTGTCCCACCGCCGGCTGCGCCGGGAGGGTCAGCCGGACCCGAGGCTGACTCGGCGCATGATCCGCCGGCAGCCTGCTGGCCGACTCCAGGGTTGCCCAAAGAGGGCTGAGTGACGGCTGAGGCTACCTGATGGCTTGCCGAAGCGACTGAGTCGTTCGGTGCCTCGTCTGTCATCCGCGACCTCTTTGGTGGCGACTGCAATTTGGCCTCAGGATCGAGGCCGTCCTTGGCAAACCACTCATCCAGGTTTGGCGGCCGTTTTCATGGAGGTTGCTCTTTGCGCCAATGCATCGCCTGCTGAGGGGAGGCATCAAAATAGTTTGTTCTCGCTGTAGCGGTGAGGGCCTCCTCGACAACATGCACTGGCGTGTGATGCAAGCCTTTGACCACAGGAAGGGCAAACATTGTCCCCCAACCATCCCCAGCGGCTGCGCCACGGGGAGGCTTTCGGGGAGAGGGGCCCCAGATGTTCAGCCACGCCTCGGGGCATCCTTCTGTCCTGTGGTCTATCACTCGGACACTCGCACAATCTCCATAGATTGTCTTGCACCGTACGGCTGGGCCGACGGTGGGACCAATGACTTCTCCTTTCTCGAGGGTTCGAACAGCGCGACGTGCTTCCCCTGGTGGGTTCGCATGCAACTTGCAGACCAATCTCGTCTTTTGCATCAGGGTACGTCTGAAAGAATGCACCCACGGGGATGTGATCCAGGCTAGGGGGAGCACAATCGAAACGGCATGTTGCCTTTCGTTCGAACGTTGCCCAGTGCACTATCCGCGGATCCTGCGAGACCTGAGAATACAGACGTGGAGAAATCGTCTGCGATGTGGCGTCCAGGTCAGCCTTTACCGCGGTCACGACTTGGTCGTTCCGCATATACAATACGTCGTGCCTCCACATCGTGAAGCGCCAACTCCATCCCCGCTTGTGTCCAAACTTGACGGTCCCGGTGTGATCCAATCTAGACCACTCTCTCTCTCTCTGTCGGGAAAACAACGGAATGTTGGTCTCTCTTTTCTGGAATCAATGTCTCCTGGACCAGAGGTGGCCGCTTTCTTGGCAGGCTGACTGTCCTGGATAGCTGATTCGGCTGCCCTTTTGCGAGCAACTATCTCTTCTTTGCGAATTTCTACACCAGCCTCCATCTCGATGTCTTCATCCATCACGACATCGCTCGGGCTAAATGGTTTATCCTCGTCCCCAGCCGGCTTAGCCGGTGGGGGAGCTTCCTCGCTCGGCTGTGCCGGTGGGGTAGCCTTTCGACTTGCATCGGGGGGGGGCGTTTTCTTTGGTCTCAGTCCCGGGATTTCCCGCCTCAAACGAGTAGGGAAGGAGTTCGTCTATGATATCGTCTGAGCAGATCGAAACAACGTCCTCCCCTGACGGCTCAACCGCTGGGCCCCCCAACGGTCGACACATGGGTTTGGTCGATGCTCTCTCGGGCGCGCGGGGGCCGCGGCAGGCAAGGTTCGCGCGGCCACCGCGAGGCGACCGCGCAATCCGAGGGGGGGCCGGCCGCAGGGCAGCCCGCGCAAGCTCGAGAGACGAAACGGCCGCGGCACAAACGAGATCTGAGGAAAGGATAGGACGAAGACGAGACGACAAAAGTCTCTCTGCGGCTCGAGCAACAACAATATGGACTTGTCTGGCAAAAGCATCCGTGTAATCTTCTGCAATATTACACTGACGTCCTCTAGCCTCAGCATGCTCGCGCGCGCCGTCACATCCACGCTCAAGTCCCTCCGCAACATCGGAGGAGGTAGAAGCTATCGTCCAGGGATTTTTCATGAAATTACCCTTGCTATCCTTCAGTCCGTACGCACATCCATGCAACGCCGTCTTGACGAACTCTCTCTCATAAATTATTTCACCTGGGGCCCCTCCAATAGTTACACTGCGTCGGCCATTCAATGCAAACGATGCCCCCCGTTTTGTGCACAGCGCGGGCAATCTCACGGAAATTCCAAAACAGGTATCTGAAGTCTGTCCTAATACCACGAAGCCTACGCATCGCTCTATGGTTTCCGGCACGGAAATAATGTGCTTCGTTCACACATTGCCAGGGGGGACCTCCCGTGCAGGGCATAGAGCCCCACAACGTAATGTGTTTTCCTTTGAACATTTTTAATATCATTCAAAGCCAACCTAAGTCCCTCATCATTCCTCATATCTTCGGTCTCGGTGTATCCAATCACTTTACACGAATTGTCAACGGAATTCTTCGGATTTCCTATCCTGCTACGAGGGGCACGACAATATTCTAACAAGAGTCTTTCCCCGGTCCACTGTGTGGCCGGGGCGCAATCTTCTCGGATCCAGAACTCTGTGTATCCAGTCCATCTGCTAGGACTATAGTCACCATCGCTGGAATCGCCATTCGAGTTATGTTCAAATGGGTGCTGGTATTTGTTATCTCCATCGCGCCAATTATCTGCGCGGTCAACCGTCAAACCCTGTTGGGTAGTAATGGCATAAATACGACGCCTATCATCTAACTTTTCTGGGTCCATGGGACAGTCACTGGTTGCTGGCTTAAACGCAGCAGCTCTCGGAACGAAATGCCGGCGCTTCAAACTCTGTCCTTGTTGCGTCCACGTATCCTTCTGTCCGGGAAACTGGCAACAGCAGCAGGAGGAAGATGAGGAAGGAGAAGGGCGTGGCCAGGTATTTCTCCCATGTCCCTGGCTGGCTCATTACTCGAATATCAATCACATAGTTCCTTTGGCAAGATTGATGTATCTGACTCTGTTTCGCTGTCGGTCATGTCCAACATTGCTTTCATCTCACACTTGGAGCTTTTCTTGATTATTTCCTCCATCGTTCTGGTTATCTCGGAGCTTCTGCTGTAACCTCCTTCGGTCATTGCAGGAGCAATTGCACCTGCTTCCACGGCTTGGCCGGGCGCATTCGCAACCGCAGCTTTGCTGGGAGCGCGCGCCGCCGCGGCTCTACCGGGGGCGGCCTCGGGCGGCGCTGGGATGTTTATTGGTTTTGGTGTATGAACAACGGGCTTACCCTCATTGGGGCGGTTCCTCTTTTCGTTCACCTTTTTGCTAAGTCCAACAGCTCCTCTCCGCAAGGCCGAACTAGGACCTAAGCGGGGCTTCAGAATCCCCCCGGGTTTCAGGGGAATCCCGTCTGAAAACATCGACTCTAAATAGTCCTGGCACCGCTTGGCGGCCCAGCATTTGGGAGTTACAATGTTGACAGGGTATAAAACTTTAACCCAAGCCAAAGGGTCTGTGAACTTCTGAGTTCCAATGCCTGCAGCTTCATGTTGGGTCCTTTCATACTGGAGCTCAACAATACCTCGGGAGAATTGTTCGGACACAACAGCAGCATCAATCCGATGTGTTCTCGGTGGGTGCATGGGCTTCATTGACCCGCCCGCTTTGATGACTTTACACGCAGCCTGGTTATCCTCTAAAAACAAACATCGTACCTGTCTGTCAAGCAGTATTTCCCATAGCGGTAGTGCTGCAACCAGCTCTTTTCGCAAAGCAAGGACAGCAGCCGCTGTATCTGCCTCAAGTGTGCTGTGGGAAACGCAAGTCTGTCGTTGCGATCCCATGGGCTGTCCAGCTCTAGTGTATGGGCCCCATATGGCTTGAAAACTAACACTCGTGCTCCGATGCGTTCGAATGTCACTTGCTAGATCTGCGTCATAGTATTGCTTCAACAAGACATCCTCCGTTTTGTCACCTGCCCACGAAGACATACGGTAGTGAGAGGTACATTTTATATAACAGATGAGGCAGAAAAAGGTCCATGTCTTGTTGCTCTGTCCATTTGGTAATACAAATGGCTGTCTGACACACAGCACGGAGCCAGTCATATCTGGCCATTCTTGCACCATAAAGTATCTTCATCGAGACTTTCGCCGCAATTGGCTGAAGCACCCCCGACTGCGTCGGCGGCTCTGGGTCATCGGGGCTTGCCGCTGCGGCATCAAGGCCACAAAACTTCTACTTTCTGATCAGGAGGCCCCGAATCAACTGCGATTTGTAACGCTGATGCTATGGCCTCCTCTGCCGGAGAGTAAACTTCGCCTCCGGGGCCACCCTGGCCATCCTCGAGGTAAATTAGTACTGGGCCAAATGGTACCTGCAGCGGGATAAGTAGCTGGATCAGCGTCCGTTAGCTGAGCATATAATGTAACACAAGAATCAAATAATTCTGTCATGTCATACTCTATGACTCTGGCCTGTTTCGGCTTTCTCGGTTGGCATGGCTCAGACGGCTGAGCCGCCGAGTCACCCCCCGTTTCCTCCTCGCCACTCTCGTCTGTGACGGAGGCGCTCTTCTTCTTAACTTTAGGAGGAGGCGGATCCAAAACTGCGGGTAATTCACCTTGCCATTCAACCCACTGTGTAGAGAGTCTATGTTCACATCCCAAATATCTTCCAACCGCAGTCGGAGGGTCGATCTCTATTCCCTTGGGACAGTTTTCAGAGGGTTCTTGTAGTAATGTCCATCCCTCTGCAAGCTTGTCTGCAGGGCCCGACAGCTTTAAGTCATCAGCGTCGATAATCAGGAAGAGTTTCAATTCTTTGTGGAAGTAACAGCTACGCCACGGGCTACACTTCACAAAGCCTTCAACTGTAGCATGCCCCTCGCAATGCTGTTCCCAATCGCCTCCTGGATCAGGATGTCCGTATAACGAGAGATATACCAGGCATACGGGGTTACGCATGTGAGACCATTCGTTAGGCCATTAATCGCGGGGTTGAAATACCCAAGTCGGGGCGCCGCCTAACCTTGACTGAGTGTAGGCTTGGGGGGCGTCAGCTTGCCCCCTACTATGGCCTTCGAATAGCTCGTGGGTGTCAGCTGCTTTGCTGGCCTGCATTGTAGCAGGGCTACTGGAAAGTTCTCGGAACAACGCTACATCCATACTCTGATCTCTCACACTCGAGACATCAAACACTACCCGATCTTTGTATTTGCGATCTTTATGTCCCAATGGTAACTCCGAGTTCTTTCCAACAAAGATCGCAAACAGCCGGCCAAAGTGCGCCGTCTGTCCGTTGAGTTCGGCGATAACGTCAGAGTATTCTCTGACGCCATCCTCTTTCCACGTGCCAATGTCTCGCAATCTATCCCATTCTTTTCGCAAGGCAGCCCGGGTATCGCCATTCGCTTTGGCCTCGTCTTTTGAGACAGAACGCGCGACAGCGGCATCAATCTTAGCGCGTTGCCAGTCGTTGGGAAGTTGGAAGGGTTCGTCGACAACTGAGATAATATCAGTAAAAGGGTTGTAAAACATACTGCAAATCGAATCTTTCTTTTTCGCGATGACTGAGTACTGAAGCCGAGCAATTCTGCAACGGCATTCGAGGCACGCTTCGCCGCGACGCGGCGGCCGCCAGACTCAGGGTCAAGCTTGCCTCCTGCGTGTCCTCAGATTCATCATCGGATAGCGGGCCCCTGCCGGCTGGGCCGGAGGGGGCCCCGTCATGTGCTATGGTGCCACCGCACCATGTCTGTTTCCACCAAATGTCCTCGTCGCCCGAAAGATACTCGTCGGAATTACCCTTCTAAGAGGACTCGGTGGCCACAGCTGCGGCTTGGTCGCCCTGTGCCGTCAAGCGACGAGGTCTCTCAGCCACCCTAGGCGCGGCTAGCCATGCCTCAGGATGCGCCGCAAGTGGCTGGGCCACTGCGGGTTCGGGCGGAGTTGGCGGATCATCCACATCCAAGCCAATGCCACGCAGGAGGCCAAGACAAGGGCCAGGATCTTCTATACCGAAAAATTCTCTCCTCTCTGCCTTGTATTGTTCCACAGCCAGTCGGCGTTGGGCTTGATTCATGTTGAACCATCGTCCCGGATGGATCCCAGGATTGGTGGATTCTGGTAACGTTTTTAACCGCTGGGCACCGTATTTCGGGTCTGGGTCAGTGACCCACACACGCGTTATAGGCGCGTAATCTGGACCGTAATAAAAAGAAACTCGAATGCTACATGTCTTTCTTCGACACGTCAATGGAAGCTTCTGCGTTAACTCTTCTTTTGTCAGACAGGCAACAATACGCCTATCTTCGAAGTGCTCCATCGTATCTAAGTTTTGAGTTGTTCGAGCAAGAGGTCGTCCTTTTCCGGGGGCCTTCTCACGCGGCTTAGTCGCTGAGACGTTTTGATTGTCTATCCAAACGGTATTCAATTCGTGCGAGTCCCAATTTCTGGTTCTTATCAGCTGGATGGGAATCTTGTTGTGGATCCCCGCCGTCAACTACCATAGGCTCGTCGTCCACGCGCAACCCACCAGGGCCTTCATCTTCTAAGTCAGCCTCCGAGTCGAAGTGCGGGGCGTCCTCGCATCCTTGGGAAGGCGGTGGCATGGCAACAGCAGGATCATCTGCATCAAACAAGTTGTCCGACCGTATCCCTGTTGCTGGCTGTGGTCCGTCTGGGACGGCCGCAGCTTCTCCGGCTGGAGGGATCGTAACGGAACGTACTTCGGTCACTGCCTTCTCGTACGCTTTTCTCAATGGAAACTGGGGGGATTGATCGTCAGCAGTGCCATCCAAAATGTTACTGTACACCTGGTCAGGCTTCTCAATGGTGGGTCGCTTACCCTCTGGCATGCGCCCTGATTCCATGTTAAGTCCATCCAGCTGTCTCAACGGCACAACATAGCTATCTGGTCCAATCCATCCCCCCGCTTTGTGCACATACCCCAAGTGAATTCCCGGAATCATCGTTGCGCCAGTCTTGGCGGTCCGAAATCTGGACTCAGGCGGAGGCACATAGCGCGCGAGGGACCCGAAAGGAAGGAGCGGTGCCTCAAATTTACATCCAAAACGTCGCCCCCAACTTGACTGTCCCTCCTCGGGGGTCCTAGTATTATAGCAGAGACTGGAGTATCGGACGGCGTAAGTCCAATATGGTGGTGGAAGACCAGCCTGCGCGAGCAAGGCTCTAGTCCCCATCTGTACCACGCCATTTGCACGTTCAGCAACGGCGTTTTGTTTCTTATTTCCTGGGATGGTAGGGTCATGTGCAATCTTGAGCTCGTAGCGTGCCCTTACAAGCTCTCGTGCACCATCAGTATAGCGGTTTTCTAATTTCTCCTCCGGGGCCTTAAGGTTTACCAAGCAATTACAAACGTGAGCCGCAGACTTGTCGTGTACACCCTGGGCGGCAAGGAAATCCGCGGCTCGGTCGCAAAAAGTCACGCACGCGGTCTCATCGTGGAGCCCCCGCGAGAGTTCATCCATCGCAAACCAATGGTCCATCGTCGTCAGGTGTCCAGACGAAGTGGGGTTAGCGTATGGGCGGGGAACCTTCAGCCCTTTGCTTTGCGCCTTGCGCTGCTGCTTTCTGATAGCTCTGGCCCAATTGCATACTGAGCAAAATGAGTTCCTGGGGGTGTGAGTTAGAAGGCGCGGCAGGGAGGCTGCGACCTTTTTGAGCCGCTCGGCAAGGGATTCCGACACCTCAACCTCCGCATCGTCTGGGTTCATCTCTGGCGGTGCGTCGACGTCGACTAAGTCGACACCGTCAGCGTCTCCAACTTCACCCTCCTCGGGCCCGGGGGCCGCGTCGCGCGCGCTGGAATACAACCCTCGATCCATGTCATAGGGGAGGTATCCTGAAACCCCGTGCCAATAAGGGCTCTTATATGCGGCTGCGCAGGCCTCGGCTTTGCCGGGCTGCTCGTCGTTCTGTCCAACGGCTTGACCGTGGCAGGGCAAAGTTAGGAGACTCTTAGAGGCAGCAATGCCGGTCGGCGCCCGATTCCAACCGCTTTCGCTAGCCTTTCGAAGCGAATGATAAAAAATCCGCCGGCCCCCTTGCGGGGCCACCAGGCTGTAGGCGCGAGGTTCGCAGATTCCTGCACCAGTTGTAGCTTGTAGTTTCCAGTGTTACAGGTTTGCTTCTTGCTGGTCACTGCAACTAGTTGATTGACCGCGCGAGGGGGGGGGGGGGGGGGGGGGGGGCAAAAAACATTTTAGCACCCCCTGGGCGCGTTGTCTGAATTGCTGGGGGGGGGGGGTGCTCGAAATCGACACCCCTCACGCAGATCGGCGGGGTCAGGATCCAAAAACACATGGGATTTGCCACATTTCTGAAATTCGGTGCCACCCCTCACGCAGATCCGCGGGGTCAGGGTCCAAAAACACAAAGGATGTGCCACATTCCTGAAATTCGGTGCCACCCCTCGCACAAATCCGCGGGATCAGGGTCCAGAAACACATGGGATTTTCCACATTTCTGGAATTCGGTGCCACCCCTCACGCAGATCCGCGGGGTCAGGGTCAAAAAAACAAAAGCGATTTGCCACATTTCTGAAATTCGGTGCCACCCCTCACGCAGATCCGCGGGGTCAGGGTCCAAAAACACAAAGGATTTGCCACATTTCTGAAATTCGGTGCCACCCCTCACGCAGATCCGCGGGGCCAGGGTCCAAAAACACATGGGATTTGCCACGTGTCTTAATTTCGGCGCCACCCCTCATGCAGATCCGCGGGGTCAGGGTCCAAAAACATATTGGATTTGCTAAATTTCTGATATTCGGTGCCACCCCATCACGCAGATCCGCGGGGCCAGGGTCAAAAAACACAAGGGATGTGCCACATTTCTGAAATTCGGTGCCACCCTTCACGCATATCCATCGCAAGGCGTGGCAACCCAAACTGCGAGAACTCCCTCGGCCCTTTAATCGCAAGGTGTGGCAACCAAGCCCGTAAACCATACACGTCTTACCAATCGCCAGGTGTGGTAACCCCTCTTGTGATCAGTTGGTTTTGCTGATTGCGAATCGGCTTCGCATGAAGTTTCGATGCTGTTTCACGACAGCGCCAAGGCCTCATGACTTAGCTCTTCCATGGCCCATTCTCCGAGAGAGGGGGCCGGCGGCAGGGGGCGAAGCCCTTGCGGATAAGTGATGGCATCCGCAGAGTCTAATGAGGACGGAAAGACGGGCGCGATCTCAGTCGGCCGTCCGTCAACGTAGCTGCGGGCACCAATCAACTCATGTGTACGCAGGTCCATGGTTTACGCGAGTCTGGGCAGCATGGGGCGGAGGGCCTCCCGCAGATTCCACATTGCCCAGGAATGCCTTGGCGCCCGGCGTCACGGAACACCACCGCTTGGGAGGCTCACCCTCCCCAGCGGCAACCGCGCGCATCTACTGACCCAGCGCCTCTTTGCCTGAAAGGGTCAAGTATGGCATCTTGCCCTCAACGATCAGGTCCACTCCTTGACCGTTGGGCAACAATAGGCAGGGTCTTCGGCCTGCTGGCCCGCTCTCCTACAGAAATCACGCACGGAGTCTCCGGCATGACCAAAGCGTTAAAACTACCACCCTTAAATCTAGGGCATGCGATGCGAACTGAACCAAGGGCCTTTGACTTTCCCCCAGCAGTATTCAGAGTGATCGATTGCGGAAGCTTCGAATCAATCCCATTGCACCTGCACTTATAATATCTCTCCGCTATGAGGTTACACCCGCACCCTGTATCTGTAAAAAAGCTCAGCGCTCCAAGATACGCAGCGCCCTTGTCTGCGCATCCCGCAGCGGCTGTGCCGCGTGGGCCCTCGTTTCCCTCCTGGGCCCCCAACCAGAGGTGCCAGACTTCATCTTGCAGATCTGACCACTGATCAGGGCCTCCGCAGCAGACGCCCTCGACTGAGTAGGCATCTGTCGGCGTATCTCTCCTGGGAGCATCCACCTGTCTTTGGCACTTGAAGGCAACTCTTTCAAGTCGTGGCGACGCGCCTTCCTCCAAGCGATGGCGGGCTCCTCAGTAGAGGGGCGAAATCGGACGCGGAGCGCGCTCCGACCCTTCATCTGAGATCGGATGCAACTCTTACTGGTGGGGGCGCTCCAGTACTTCTTTATAGCGTCCCGACTAAGAAGATACAGGACATTCGCAAGGATATGGACAATATTCTCGACCAGTTCTCTGCATTCGTGGTGAAACTCTCCACCGGAGGGATTCCCGTAGACTCCTCCGCTGGTATCTCTAGAGGCCTTCAAAAACTTATGGCTGGCCTGTTTTTGGCCAGGGAAGCCCCGGATCAACGGGGCGGGGCGCGCGATGGCACCCAAGCTGACTTGGTCAGTGGATCTCTTCCGGCCCCCCCGCTCTCGGCATGACCGACGCGGACTTCGCCGCATCCGTCGAACAAGGAAGACAAGAAAGAGCACCCTTAACAGCATTATAACATCCAATCCTCCTGCACTGGCGGCTGAGCCGCCAGTGCGGAGCCAATGTCACGGATGACCAAGTGTGGCCTGGGCAAACCAACAATCCTTGCCACGCGAACATTTGTTTGTGCCCCTGAAAGAACGACAGATCATGTTTTTGCCTTTGCCTTTGACTTTATTATTGCATCCGTCTTCCTTACGTCTCTCGGAGTTATTGCTGGAGGCTCCCGAGCCACCATTGCCCGCCGACGACGAGACATTAGCGGCCGCGGCACTGGCTTGTCTAGCAGTACGCTCGTACCCCAGGGATTGCCCCGAATCAAGCTTCGCTTGTTCGTACTTGTCGCGTTTAAGCTTCTCAGCATCAGTCAGTCCTCTATGCTCTTCATAGCATCCATCCTCTGGTCCGCGACAGTTCTTGGGGTCTCGCGAGTGAGCGCGACATGGTAGTTTGCTTTCTTTCCCACTCCGATCTCTCTGCTGTGCCCCCTTCCCTCGCCCCCCCGCAGGAGTCTATGAACGGCTCTGCCCCTTTCGGCCTCGGCCTTCGGGCTTGCCAGATCCCCCTCTGGGGTTCTTGTTCTGGGCTGGGGCAGCATTCGACTAAGTCCCCGCAGCCGGCTGAGCTGGCGCGGCAGCCCTGGGCTTCTTATGGTTAAAAAGGGCAACCCTGGCCTGCGCACGGGCAGGCCTGGCCCTTACGTACATATTTGCACGTTGTCTCGCCCTTAGTCAATCCGCTCTTCATGATGTCTGTGGGTTTGCCCAGTCGAGCTGCTACCTCTGCCGGAGCGGCTTTACCGCTGGCATTTCGACGATCATCGTTGCTATTACTTCCTCCTCCACCCAATCGGGCCTGCCGAGCACGTTGATTCAGAGTACTCTCACGCACGTTGATGTTCCATTCTTCCTTTTCGCGCAACATCAACGATTCAATTTCACTCATGAGCCACTCACATGATTGCACTCCTGTTCCCAATCTATATTTGGAAATGTCATTATTCTGACAAACAAAGGATAGCTTCTTAGGTTTCCTACACTGCTCAATGAAGCGTGCATGACTTGATGATCGCATTTCATCAGATGGAGGTCGAACCCCATACACCTGTTGGTAAACATCTGTCCATTAATTGTAAAAACTGTACAAGTCAGCATCAGGGTGAATAGAGTCTATAACTACTTTGAAAATATCACGCGAGATGCGATGCTGACCCAACTCCGATCGAACAGAGCACCAGTGGCAAATGGCTCGAATCATCTCGCGCCCCGTCAAGAGTCTCTCTTCAGCCTGGGCGCCAAACTCAATCAGACTGATCTGTTGAAGGAAGTGTATGTGATGATTAGGCAACTTATGATTCCTTCGCATTTGGCTGAATCTCTCCATCAAATGTGTGGCGATCATGAGGTCAAGACGTTGGAAACGACCCGCATTTCTTAGCTGCTGGTCATCCACAGCTGGGTTCATAGCTTCCATAATCCAATGCCGTGCCAGCTGAATCTCTGGGGAAGATCCAGCAATAGCGCGAACGGCGTGCATTTGCCACTCCGGCATGTTTGTAACATCGGGGATGTCCATCGGATCGACCTTTTGGTTGTTTCCAACTTTCCAACTTGCCTCCATTGATCCAGAGGGGTACTCTCATCTGGACCTCCCCGATTATTTGGCCCTCCTGGGCCTGGAGGGCCACCGCCGCCGCCTCCTCCGCCTGGGGACCCAGGCCCCCCCGGGCTCCCGGGAGGCGGCTTGTCTGGCGGATCGCGAAAAGCATCATTTAGTGCCGACAGAGTGTCAGTACTCGACGCGATGCTAGTGTCGTCGCCAACCTTGTCCTTCCCCGCCCCGCCCGGCGGCTGCGCCGCTGGCGCGTGACCCTTATCGTTGTCCAACGGCTGAGCCGTTGGCGGTCTCACAGGTCAGCCCTTAGATCGGATGATAATTGACATAATTCTTTCCTTCAATTTCACCGGTGAGCTTTAACCTGATTGCGATACCACGCTCGGAGGTGCCAGGCTTGGCAGGACCTTCGATTGCAGGGCCGGGGGTAGTATGATGAGGTTTCATGGCAGGTCTTGTGGGCGTACCCCGTGAGAGTAGAGGTAACTCAAACGAACTCGACTTCATTATTTTGCCCTGTTCTGTTTCCCCATGTGGGAAGGGCTTAACGATGACAGCTTGAAGCTTCATCATGTCTCTTCCTAATGCAGCTGCAGGTGCCAGAGTCTGTTCCTCTGTCTGCCCCTTCGTCCTCTGCGCACTGCATTCGCCAAGGAGCTCATGTGTGCAGGGCCCGAAAGTCACTGTCGCCACTGTGCTTTCTCCACCGCTCGTCCCACTTCTCCTGTTCAGCTGGCAAACTCTTTATTTGAGTGCACTTCGAACGTCTTGTCGTATTCGCGTCAAAGTGGTCGTTGCAGCCCGGCTTTCCACAAGTGGCGCAGCCCCCGACTTTCGGGTTCAAACAGACCGAACATTGTTCTTCATCAGCCCCTTTCGCGGGCTGCGGCCGGGGCACAGCCCTCACTTTCAGCGCAGGCGGCATCGCGCTTTCCATGATTATCAAATCCAATTGTTCTCGCGAGGACAACGCGCCGGACGGCTGGGCCGTCGGCAAAGCTCGCCCATTTTCCCCAATCGGCTTAGCCGATGGGCGCGCGACGTCGGTTGGTTGCACTTGCTGACGGGATGCTCTTGCATTATCATGCAATATGAAGTCTTAGCTTTGTTTCTTTATCAGATCGGCTCTCGTCGCAGCTGCAATTTTGGCATTAGATGCTTCCAGCCTGGCAATTTTGAGTTGCTCTTGAAGCTCCTGCATCTCTTGTTCTGCCCTGGCTGCAGCAATTGCCCCACCCTTCTACTCTTGCCGCTGCAACGGCAGCGGAAACGGTCTTGGCATCAACAGATTGACAAATCGCCGTTGCGACGGCCTGTCGTTCGGAAGCCATCATCTCGGCGTAACGGTTCTTGGCTTCTTCCTCCGCTTGCCGCTTAGCGACCGCGGTTTGATGGCGCACTTGCCCCGCCAACTCCTGTTCCCGCCCTCTGGCAGCCTTGGCCAGGGCAAGTCTCTCAGCCTCGAACGTCTTCCGAACATCCTCACTGGTTGCGGTCATTTCTTCTCGATCAAGTCGGGCTTTCTCGGCCCTCTGCGCTTCGCGCGCCAGGAACTCCTGCTGAGTCGTAGCTTCAACAAATCTAGCCTGATCCTGCATGGCTCGCATGAGAAGAAATGTGCAATTATGCCCACTCATGGGGAGACAATCTATACACAACCATTGATTGCTACAATTGGGGCACACATCCGAGCAATTCTTACACGCTGGGCGCCCACAAGCTCCATCTGGCTTGTGGGCTTTCCACGGGCATCTGCTCTCCGCCTGCGGCGTGCAGTCGGGGCCCCAGTTCCTGCATGCATCAAGCATGGATATGGTACTGTTGCTCCTTGAAGCAGACCGAGCTCCTGATCCTGGTATGTTGGGTCTCTTCCCCTACTCGAAGCGTTCGATCTAGGACGTGCGCACGCATTTTCTGGCGGCTTTGACACCTCTCGAAGCTCCTCATCCCTTTCATCCTGTCTTATTAGCTCAGTATGCGAAGCTGGATGTTCAACAATTTCTTCATCCTCAACCACGGCCGGTATCGAGGGTTGCCAATCGCTTGAGGCAACGGCAGAACGATAGAATCCTTCCTGAAGCGGTGAATCGTTCAAATCATAATCCTCGTTCCTCTGCTTCTTAAGTTGAGGTGCGGGAGTCCGTCCTGTGGGCTCCCTATCGCGCTTCACCTGAGATGGGTGTTCGATATCAACCTTGACCGCCTGAGGCGCCAGGCCACTTGCATCAACATCTGAACCATCTGGGGACCACCTCTCGCCTTGAGCGGGGTGGTCTGCATCCATTATCGAAGACAACTCGCGGCTCAAAGGAACCCCTTTGTTGGCGCATTCAAAGACTTCCTCCGTGGAGTTTATCTCATGCTCGCTATCAAGTGGCTCGTCACTATCTTGGCCGAACTGTCCGTTCAATGCTATTGGGATGGGAAGAGTTCCACTCGTGCCTCCCCATCCGTCTGGGACGTTGGGATACACGCCTGTGGTCTCGCGGGCTTCTCCCGACCCACTGGCTTGGCCAGCGGCCGGCATGATTGTCTGTGTAGCAATCGGAATAGGACTTATCGTCTCCGATGATTCGGCGATTAAGGACGAGAATGTTCCTCGTCTGGATCTTGCTGTTATGCCATTCCGTCTCTGCGGGTCTGGGGTTTGTTCGCGATCACCGATCGGAACTCTAGAGGGATAGTCATCTTCCGACAAACCAACAACTTCCCCACTACTTCTACCCTGAGAGACCCGGGACGCAATACTAGACGAGGGAAGGCGGCCCTGCCCCGGGCCGATCTCCTGTAATTCATGTCCGTCGCGTTGTACAAATTTCTGTTCAGCGTTTCGCGAAGCGATGGACATTTTATCTGTCTCGTCATAACTCATACCCGTGGCTACTATGTCGCGGGTTCCGTTTGATAACCAGTCTTTCCTCTGAGAATCGGGGTAAAATGACAAACGAATTAAGGTCTCATGTTCACTCTGCTCAGTGGAGGAGGGTACGGGATGAGACATCGATAAGACAAGTAACCGGTAAACAACTGCGCTCTATCAGGAATAGTAAACGAGGAGGCCGGCCGGCCGACGACACGACTACGACGAGGGAGCGACCCCTCGGCGCGCGCGTGCGAGCCAGCACGCTCCTTTTTATCTCCTGTAAGCACACGCGGCTGCGGAAGGTTACCGCAATCACACTCATACAGTGCGCAGCAAGACAAGCGATATGATAAGCAGCATGAAGATGAGGCGGAAAGGAGCATATTTACTAGACGGCTTGCTATCTGGAGGGGGCCTCAATCACTATTCCCAGTCCTCTTCCAGGCGACCGGCGGCCAACCAAGAACCATGAGGACCCCGCCACCATCCCAGTGCGAAAACGATACAAAACGCACTCTACCTCCACATTTGGAGCATGCGCGGCCAACCCGATGCGTCCCCCCCACCATCCCTGTCAAAACACAAGTCAAAATACACTTTGGGGCAGAAGTCTTGAATCATGTTCGTGAAGCCCGCGAGCACTGTGTATAGCTTTTGACAGGGACGACGGGGGTGTCAGTATAGTGCCTGCTGCGCGCAGGGTTGGCATTTTACAAGGACCGCTGGGGCGCCAGCAGATCCACCCTGCCTTCTGGGCGCAGGTGGACGACCGACTGGTTTGACACATCAGTGGCTGCTGCCTTTTCGCCTTACCGTTCCCGATGGGATTTCGGAACCTCCACATGGCTCCAAAATTGGCCAGGACAGCTCAAAGCCAAGCCCACGAGCCCCTATTGGTTTCCAGTGGCTTGCGCACCTGGCGCGGCTGGAGCACGTGGAACACTGGGTGCACGTGAGCACGTGCCGCACCTGGCGCGCCTGACACGCTTGGGCTTCCAGGATCTGCTGCATCTTAAACCCGTGGCGTCTGCGGCGCTCTTGCAAGATATGCTGACTCTCGGGTGTTAAGTATGTGTTGGGAGGGCGGGTGGGAGTGAGCAAGACGGCTTGTGGGCGGGTGGGAAGCTTGACCCCTTCACCTACCCCCTCCCCTGGACCTGGACGTGGCGCCCCGACAGCGGGGCGAGTCCCAAAAACAGAACACTTCGGGGGGATAGGGGCCGGTGGCGTAGTTAGCCTCGAGCCCCCTCCCCAGGCATATGCTCGGGACGGTTGAAGGCGCTGCTCGAATGATAGCCGCACCCCTGAGCGTCCAGGACACCTCCGCCGAGGCTGTCATCCTGTCGCTCGAGCAGCAGGCTCACTGGTGCAAGCAGCTCCCGCCCTCCCCCACCCCCTCGGTTCCTAGGCGCCGCTGGGGCGGTCCTGGAGCTTTTTGGAACCGCCAGCGCCGCGCGGGCGCAAATGCAGAGGGGCGGCAGAGGGCGGTGCATGCCCCACTCCTAGACCACCCCCCTTCCCCCTACCCCCGCCCCCCTCCTCAAGGCTGCAGGGATCCCCCCCCCCCATGCAACGGCCAAGGGGCACGGAAGGAACGCATCGCAGGCAGGAGGGCAGGAGGGGGACGGGGAGCAGAACGACGGGGCGGGAAGCAGGAGAAGGGGGGAGCGGGACGCCGCCAGGCTAACAAATGCGGGGAGAAGAGATGAAACGGGGACAATCAGACAGGACAGACCATGGGAGATGATAAGCAATAAAAATACCCCCATCCTTTCGGGAAGGGGCCTAAGCTAGGAGCGCCAGAAACATTAGGGATAAAGGGTCTGTAAAAACATTTCAGACCAAACAACGCATATGTATTACCCCGAATGCGAAGACGGGAACCTAAGTGAGGAAAAATTATCGACGTGGTATCAAGGTAACGGATTATTTCGGGCGTCGCCGAATCTGCTTATCGCGAAGTAAACTGACTGAACTGAACTGCGCTGAACTGAACTGAACTGACCTGAACTGAGCAAACTGGTCGCACCCGTTACGCGACGGTTTTGTTCTCGGCCGCCAAGGGCGCAGCCAACCTATGGCGCAACCGATCGGAGGCCGGATTTATTCGGCCGCCGAAGGTGCAACCTATGGCGCAACCGAAAGGGGACTGTTATGTTCTCGGCTCGGCCGCCGAGGGCGCAACCTATGGCGCAACCGATAGGAGACGATTTCATATTCGGCCGCCGAGGGCGCAACCTATGGCGCAACCGATAGGATACGGTTTTACTCTCAACCGACGATGGCGCAACGTACGGCGCAAACGATCGGAGACAGAATTATTTTCGGCCGGCGAGGTGCCAGGAAAAGGAGGATGCGCAGGAGGAGGAGAAACGCGGACGAGGTTCTTTGACGAGGACGACGAGGAGGAGCAGGAGCAGGAGCAGGAAGACGAGGAGGCTGAGAAGGAGGACGAGGAGGACGACGATCAGGATGGAGAGGAGGACGGGGAGAAATACCAGTGATACCAGGACGAACTGTGGGCTTTCGAATGCGTACGGGGCTGCGCCCGATTTATGCTCGCCGTTTGTGCTGGCGGTGGGGCCCAAGCGGCGAGCTGTCTTGTGATTCTGTTCTCAACGAAGAGACGCAAGGCGCGCAGGACCGCAAAGTGACAAGGCGGGGGAAATGATGAGCGAAAGGCAATTTGCGGGCGGGGTGCGCCTGCTTCGTTTCAACGTCCAGGTTCAACTGAACATATAGAAGCTCATTAAATAAAGTAGTGCTCGGCGTTATTTAACCCATAGTTTCTATCGTCAAGGGGCGGGGACCACCAGGCCACTGGGAGGCAACCTGTGAGGAGCAGGAACATGAACAATATGAGCAGCCTGTCGCGGACTTGCCGTATCCTCGTCGGCCCCAGAACAGATCCACAATTCTTGCAAAAAAAAAAAAAGAAGCTACGAACTAGGCTGGGGACGGGAGACAGGGAGGGGGAGGGGTGACAGAAAACGCGCAGGTGGTGGAGGAGGGCGCCGGCCTGCCAATGGCAGCGACCAGCGCAGCGCCCAGCCCAGCGACGGCGGCCGCGGAGCCCGCGACCAAGAGCCACAACCACGTCAACGCCGCCGCTCACATGAGCCACGAGGACACCGAGCGACCGAAACATAGCCGCCGGCGCGGAGAACAACCTAGAAACCGTCAGCAGCATGACGCACTTCAGCAGCATCATCGAAAGCAGCATGAATGGCTACAGCAGCTCCAGCAGCACCGTCGTGAGCAGCACGACGGACCCAAGCAGTGCGTCCGTGAACAACACGACGGAATCCAGCAACCCGGCCGTGAGCACGTGAGCAGCATGATGGGCTTCACCAGCAGCATCGGGAGCAGCACGACGGACTCCAGCAGCACGGGTGTAAGCAGCATGACGATCCCCAGCGCCACCGTGAGCTGCACGACGGGCGCCAGCAGCATCATCGTGGACTCCAGCGGAAACATCGTGAGCAGCAAGACGGACTCCAATAGTGCGATGGTAAGCAGCATGACGGACCACGGCAGCACCATCGTGAGCAGAACGACAGACTCCAGCAGCACGATCGTGATCAGCATGACGGCCTCCAGCGGCACCATCGCGTACAACATGGCGGACTCCAGCAACACCATCGTGAACTGCATTACGAACTCCATCAGCACGACCGTCAGCAATATGGAGGACCTCATCATCACCATCGTGAACAATATTACCGATTCCATGAGCACGACCGTCAACTGCATGACGGGACCTGGCAGCACCATCGTGAGCAGCATGACGAGCTCCAGCAACATGATCGAGAGCAACATGACGGTCTCCGGCGGCACGATCGCATGCAGCATGACGGACTCCAGCAGCACCATCGTGAGCAGCACGACGGACCGCAGCTGAGCGCCGGTGCGCAGCACGACGGACCCCAGCAACGCAGCCATGAGCATCATATGATGGACCTCAGCAGCATCGGGAGCAGCACGACGGACTCCAGCAGCACGGCCGTGAGCAGCACTGCGGACCCCAGAAGTACCGTCGTGAGCAACGCGACGGACTCCAACAACACCTTTTTTAAGAAACGCGACGGACTCCAGCAGCACGACCGTGAGCTGCATGACAGACTCCCGCGGCACGATCGGGAGGGAACATGATGGACTTCCTTGGCACCATCGCGAGCAACACAGCGGACTTCAGCAGTACTTGAAAGACAAATGTGTTCACAACAATTAAATAGCCATAGGTGCTGCCACGGGCGCTGCCTCAGCAGCTGCCGTAAACGATTCATGCATATAATGGGTTCGTTGATTTTGTGTATTTTAATTGTATGTTTAACAACCGCTACTCCTACATCGCCTACGGGAGATATACATTCTACGTGAAGTATTACACTGCAAACGCAACAAGGGGGGGGGGGGGGGGCGCGGTAGGGGAGGCGACATGACAATAATTATGGGAGGGGGGGGAGGGGGCAGAGGAGGAGGAATAGATGGAGGAGGAGGAGCACAAGAAGGAGCAGGAGGGAGGAAGAGGAGGAGGAGGAGGAGGAGGAGGAGGAGGAGGAGGGGAATGGCATAGAGTAGCGGAGGCAGGGTGGATGGAGGACGGGGGGCGGCGGAATGAACGGCATCGCACTTGCAAGAGGACACATCGGGAGAGGACGAGGGCGGGCACGGGGGGGAGAAGGGAGCGGGTGCGAGGGGAGAACGAGGGGATGATGATGAGGGCACGGGCACGGGAGGACATAAGATGAAGCGAGGTCGCGGGCGATGGCGACGGGGCGGAGAGACCGAGGGATGATCAAGCGAGATGCTGGGGAGGGAGGGCGAGGGGGATAAGGAAGATGGGGGCGAAGAAATCGACGGGGAGACGGGGGACGTGTCTCGACCACTCCCCTCGATAGTCGATCGGGCGAGTCGCGCCCCGTCAGCGGGCGCGCCCTCTCGCGCCTGCAGCCGCAGGCCAACTATCAACTAAGACTGTTGCGGCCAGCTCGGGAATCCCTCCTCGCTCTCTCCTCGGTCTCTTCTGCCATCTTCCCCCTCCTCCTCCTCCTCCTCCTCCTCCTCCTCCCTCTCCTCCCGTCCCCCTCCTCCCTCTCCTCCTCCTCCTCCTCCAACTCCTCCTCCTCCTCCTCCTCCTCCTCCTCCTCATCATCATCATCATCATCATCATCATCATCATCCTGTGGACTGCGTGAGTTCCTCGATCCTCGGTCTCTCATCTCCCGTCCTCCTCCTCCTCCGCGTCCTCCTCCTCCTCCTCGTCATCGTTCATCGCCCCTCGGCCTCTTTCCTCGCTCCTCGCTGTCTTCCTCCGTCTTCCTCATCCTCCCTCCCCCTCCTCCTCCTCCTCCTCCATTTCGTCATATTTCCTCCGTGTATGTGTATGTATGTGTATGTGTGTATGTGTGTGTATGTGTGTATGTGTTTATGTGTGTATGTGTGTATGTGTGTATGTGTATGTGTGTATGAGTGTATGTGTGTATGTTATCCTCCTCCTCCTCCTCCTCCCCCTCCTCCTCCTACTCCTCCTCCGAGCTGGCAGCGGCGCGAATGAACCCCTCATTCGGCCTTCTTTGGCGGCAACTTGGGGGCCTTGAATGACCCCTTGGGCTTCGGCGCGGCCGCGCCATCGAGCGACGGGGCGGGCTCCGACGCGGCACCTGGCGCCGCGCCGGCGTCGGCGCACGCGGACGACTCCTCGGGCGAGGCGCCCATCGCGGCCACCAGCTTCTCGGGGAGGTCGGCCTTCCTGACCGCGAGCTTCTCCAGCACGTAGCGTTTCGTCTCGGCCTTGCCGATCTTCGTGAGGATGCTGTTCGTCATCACGCAGCTGGCCATGATGAGGGTGGCCGTCTTGGCCAAGTCTTTGGCCACGGGAACGGCGGTGACCAGCTCGTCCAGTTGGGCGGCCTGCAGGGGGCTCATCCACGTCAATGACGACTTCGCCATCTTGAGCTCCTCGACGGTGCGCTCGGACGTGGGCAGCGAGGACACGAAGAATTCCACCGCTTTGAACTGCTGCTCCCGCGCCAAGTCCCTCGCCGAAGAGGCCAGCCACGTCTTCGGGCTACCTGCCTCGTGGAACGTCCAGGCGCTGATCGCCGACATGATGTCCTCACCCGCGGGGCCGTACTTGTCCACGAACTTCTGCGCTGGCTCGCAGTCCAGCTTCTTGAGCAACTCAGCGAAGCGAGCGCCCCACTCCTTGATGATCACCTCACGCCACTCGCCCACCTCTGCTTTGTCGGCGATCGGTCTGCGCAGACCCTCGAAGCTCTTCAAGACGGAAGTCGCCTGCATGCAGCCGATCATTTTGCCGACCAGGGCAGATGAGGCCGCGCCCTTGATCAAGTTGTAGGCTTGGCACGCCGTGACGTGAGTCTGGACGTCGACGGGCAGTACGTGCTTGAGATCCACTGCGACCTGCACGAACTTCGGGGTCATCTTGGAACAACCGTCCGAGGCAGCGGCGCGCGTCACGTAGTCCACGATCGGCCGACTGACTGGGCGGCAAGCCATGCGGTCATTGAACTCCTGGAAGGGCAACGCACCGCGCGAGGCTTCAGGCAAACGTGGCGAACATGAGATGGATGACTCCTGCTGCCAGACCTCGCTCCACATCACGATGCCGCTCTCCATAGGCTTGGATGCGCTCTGGATCTTGACCTCGTTCGCCGAAACAATGAGATCGCACCGACTCTTCATCTCCTTGATCGTGTTCCGCTCCGCGGGGGGGACATCGAACAACAAGATGACCCACGCGAGCTTGGACAGCACCCTGAATGGACCGGCGTCGGCGTCGGCGTCGGCATCTTCGAAGCCCTCGTTGCCAGTATAGATCCCGTCGATGTCCATGGAGAAGTAGTTGAAGAAGCCCATCGCCATGCCAATTGACTCATACAATATATATCTCACGCGGTCTTTGAGCGCCAGGATCTTGTCATCGCCATCCTTGGTCTCGCCAGTGTCGTCGAGGCCGTCGATGTACTTCGCTAGCGCCTGGATGTTCTCCATGACCGCGTCGTCGGACATGTACCCCGACAGGAGCGCCCAGACGGCAACAGGCCCTTCTTGATTATCGCACCTGTGGCACATGTCGCTGATGCACGCGACGAACGCGCTCACGGACTTGAACGCATCATCTCCGAAAGTGGTGACGTTGGCCTCTCCCGCACCCGACGCCGATGACAAGCGATCCCGGCCTGCTTTAGCCCAGTTCACGGTGCCTGCGCTCACGCGCATGCACACGCGGAGGCGGCTGCTCAACTTATCCTTGTTGTTGGTCAGCTGGGTTCCAAGATTCTTGAGCGACCGCGGGAGCTTATCCTTCGAGTCAGTGGCTGCCAAGTGGCTAAAGTACCGAATCGCGTGCAAGTCCGCCAACGCCGATGGGGGCCCAACCAGTGCTTGGATCGATCTGCGGGATGCTGGGGTCGATGCTGTCCATGTCGCACGGGCCGATGGTGGCATCGGCTGCCTTCATGACGTCCATGAACTCCTGCTGCGAACCCTTCTTGATGAGCTTGTCCGTGAACGCCTGCACGGGATTATGTTGGCAAGTCGTCTGGAACTCCGCGGGCGCATCGCGCAGGATCGCAATCGAGAGGGCACCTGGATCATCGCGGAATCGAGCTAGCCGAACTCCGAGCGCTTGGGTCTCCACGGACTTGCTGCCGAGCAGCGCGAACATCGTCGTGGACAAGATGTTCGCCTTCGTGGGGTCGTCCACGTTCTTGATGAAGGAGGCGCCCCTTTTCCCAATGTCGTCGACCACCTGCTCTGGCGAATCCCTCAACTTGGCGACGAAAGCCCGCGACTCCTCGAGGTCCACGCTCGCCTGGAAGAGGTCCTCGGCGATGGACGCGGCAGACTCGTCGCCCATGACCGTCGATACCTTCGAGGCCTTCGCCGAAATCATGGTCAAAAGGTTCTCGAAGTCTCTGGCCCTGTACTTCTTGTTCCAAAGAATATCGCACGTCCAATTCTCCTTGACCTCCTCCAAGAGCTTCCTGCCCGCATCGACGGCGCCGTCACTCACTCTGAGCTTCTTCTTCTTGTCAGTCACGGTGGGCGCCGCCTTGGATCTGAAGCACGGCGTCGCAGGCGAGCCTTCGGTCGGGGCTCGGACGGAGCGACGGCGCGACTGCACGCTGAGGAGCGAGCTGGTGCCATCGGCGTCGCCACGGTGCGCCTGAGCACCTGCAGCCGCACTCGGCGGGAAGTCGAAGCTCGGGCAGTGGCTTCCGCGTGACGACAGATCTGAGGAGCTGGACAAGATGCCCCCTGTCTTCGTGCCCATCAGCCTGGCCGTCCGAAAGTCACCGACGATCTTCTTGGAGTTCTCAGCGTGCTGCTCCTCCGCGTCCTCCCCGTTCTCATGGCTCTCCTTCTTGTGGATCTCGCTGAGATCCGCCAGGCCACGGCGAAACCGGTAGCTGCCCTTTCGGGGCGGGGGAGGGGGCATAAGGAAGCCGAACCATGCAGCAAACCCGCTCAGAGACTCAGAGCTGAAACTGACAAAATAAAATGATGATGTCATCGAGTGGGTCGCTGCTGGTCTGCTTGTATCCCCCCGCCCCCGCCTTCGGGCCCTCCGCGACGAAGACGCCGTAGTCGCCGTACTTGCCTGGCCCGCACTGGAAGCCCAAGGAATGCGCGATGTAGTGCACGAGCTCCTCCTCCGAGTCGAAATCCAGGTTGCGATCGCTGGCGAACGACCGCAACGGTTCGAATGTGCCTTCAGCGAACGCTTCATCGAAGGCTCTCTGTCCAGTAACTGTCGCGGCTTTGATGTTCGCCGCCTCCTTGGCCTGCATCTTGTTGGCGCCCGACGCCCTGTCCTCCCTGAGCATCTCGCGGCGGGCTCCCCCCTCGGCCGTCGACTTGGCCTCGTTGACGTCGGCCTGGGAGGTACCTGTTGGGTAATACTTCTTCCGCACGTAGTTGCAGAAGCCGCACTCCTTGCCAATGGGGACCTTCTGGCCGTTCTTCACCTTCTCCGTCTTGGGCCACCAGAGGTACGACTTCTGGCAGCGCCTGTCAAAGGCGTGAGTGTTCTGGCCACACGCGTCGCAAGATGCGGCCCTGACACCCAGCGCCCAGTGCTGGGAGCCCTTCGTCGTCACCGTGCTCCTCCTCCTCGTGGCGAGCCCCCTTGGCCCCCTTGCTCCTCGGCGCCCCTGCCGCAGGCTGCTGCGCGGCGCGCTTCCTCGCCGTCATGGCGCCGCTGGGCACAGCGGCGTCTGCCTGGATCCCCGCGGGCCGCGGGGGGAAGGAGGCCAGGGGGCCCGCGGATGGGCTCGCCCAAATGGGCTTCAGCCAAAATGGCCTGGACGGTGGAATCGCTCGAAGCCTTGAACGAACATCGCATGCCCCCCTCGTTCTTCGGCCCCGCCACGGCAACATACACAACAAAGAAACACAGGCAGTTTCGACAACTCGGACGGGCAACTCGGGCCCTGGGGCCCGCCAACTTGGACCAACAACTCGGGCCCGCCAGCTCAAAAACTGGAGAGGGGGGGGGGGCAACTTGGGCTAACAGACTCTGGACCGCCAACTTGGATCACACGCTCGCACGCGGCGTTGGCTAACAGACTCGGGACCGCCAACTTGGATCATACGCTCGCGCGCTCGTACCAGGGGGGGGGGGCAACTTGGCTAACAGACTCGGGACCGCCCTTTGGCACCACTATAGCACGCGGCGTTGTGATACATCCTATTGCACATGCCCGCACTGGACCCATACGCAGACACAACTGAGGCACCTAAAAACTTTTGTGCGTGCGTGCATGCGCGCGCGTGAACGTTGAGTGGAAAGGAGGAGGGGTGGGGAAGGAAGATGGGATCCGGGCTGCTGCTGCTGATGTTGGATCAGGAGCGGTGGGGGAAGACTAGGGACGGGGGCGTTGGGGGCGGCGACGAGGAGGAGGAGGAGGAGGAGGCGGATGGGGATGAGGACGACGACGACAGCGAGGATGGCGATGGAGAGTTTGCTAAAGGCGACGAGGAGGAGGTGCATCGTGAGTTCGCGGTGGCTTTGCGAAAGAAGCTGCCACTCGATGATGGCACGGTGATAGCGATGGTGGCCCTGACTTCGGTAGGACCCAAATGCGCGATACCGAATGCTGCCCCTCGTGCTTCCTCTCTGGCCACGAGAGGAGTTCGAGGGACAACGCTCGGTATCGCGCATTTGGGCCCTACTGTTCCAATGTTTCGCCACTGCGTCTACAAGTGTGGCAGTGGTGATGGTAGGTGGTGGTGGTGGTGGGGGTAGGGGGTGGTGGGTGGTGGGTGGTGGTGGTGGTGGAAGTGGTGATGGTGGCGGTGGTGGTGGGTGGTGGTGGTGGTGTTCGTGTGTGTGTGTGTGTTTGTGTGGTGTTGTGCGTGTGTGCGCGGTGGCGGTGGTGGTGGCGGTGGTGGCTTCGGGGAGCGCGTCTGCACGTTGCACAGTGCGGTCGTGCTGGTGGCGCAGGGGGGGAAGGGAGCATGACGGAGATGCTGGTGATGAGAGGGGGGAGTACGATGATGATGATGGTGTTGATGAAGTGGGTTTGGCACGGATGGATGGCTGGACTACGGAAGAAGAGGAAGCGGAGGAGGAGCAGGAGGGTTTGTGTTTATGTGTGCGAAGGCGTGCGTGGGAGCGGTGGTGGTGGTGGTGGTGGTGGTGGTGTCGTGGTGATGTGTGTGTGCGCGTGCGTGTGCAGTGCGGTGGGAGGTGGCGGGGGTGCGCGAGGGGGTGGGCGTGCGTGTGTGCGTGTTTGTGTGCGTGTCCGTGTGGTTTGGTGGGGGTGTGCGTGTGCGTGTACATGTGTGCGGGGCAGTTGTGGAGTGGGTGGGGGGGGGGGGGGGGGGGGGGGGGGGGGGGAGTGCGCGCGGGCGGTTGCGGGGGAGGCAGACGCGGGGGGGGGGGGCGGATGGGGAAATACGGCGGATGGCGAGCAGGGCGACGGGGGTCTCGATGCGCGCGCGCGCGCGGGGTGGGGCGGGGGGGTGGGTGGGGGGGGCGGGGGGGGGGGGGGGGGGGGAGAGACGTGGATGGAGGCAGGGGAGGGAGCGTGTGTGCGCGCGTGTATCTAGGTGCGCATGATGTATGGGTGGTGGTGGTGGTGGTGGCGGTGGTGGTGGTGGTGTGGTGTATGTGACTGTATGTGTGTGTGATGTGACGTGTGTGTGTGTGTGTGTGTGTGTGCGTGTGTGTGTGTGTGTTTGTGCGTGTGTGGTGCGTGGTGTATGTTGAGAGAGAGAGAGAGAGAGAGAGAGAGAGAGAGAGAGAGAGAGAGAGAGAGAGAGAGAGAGAGAGCGCGTGTGTGTGTGTGTGTGTGCGTCCACGTGCGTGCGCGCGTGTGCTTGGTGGTGGTGGTTGCGTGCGTGTGTGGTAGTAAAGTTGGGGGGGGGGGGCTCCGCGCTGGCTTTCGTTTCAGACCAAGTGTCAAGCGATGGCGCGATGTATTATTGGAACAATTCCAGCACGATGTGTCTATGTTGATGTACTTGCGCTCGTACATATGCATTCCTTCTACTTGCGCACTGATCAAATCCCTGAATATTCAGGTTTGTTCAGGCACTATTCAGGCGAAATTCAGGTTTATTCAGGTCATATTCAGGTTTGCTCAGGTTTATTCAGGTTCATTCAGGTTCGTTCAGGTACATCCAGGTTCCATTCAGGTTTGTTCAGGTTTATTCAGGTGTATTCAGGTTCCATTTAGGTTATTCAGGGGCAAACCTGAATATTCAGGTTTGTTCAGGCCGTTCAGGTTTGTTCAGGTTTCTTCAGGTTTGTTCAGGTTCACTGCTTGTGATTCCCTGCCCACAAAGATAAGAATTCGCGCGCTGGCCATAGCGCACGGGGTGCATCGCGACGGCCTCAGCGAGGGGGGGCCCTCTCGTTCTTGGCACGGGTCTAAGCTGATGTGTTGGCTTCTCGTACTGATGTTTCTCTCCAAAAGGTTTACGCGTGCGTGTGTGCGGTGGTGGTAGTGGCGGTGGCGGTGGTGGCGACATGGGGGGGGGGGGCAGGGGGGGCGCCCCCGCGCTGCCCGTCGGGCAACCTGTTTGGCAGCCTGAACGATGCTTTTTGCACTCCCCAGGGTGCAAAAAAACATCGTTCAGGCTGCCCAGCATGCTGCCGGAAGTGGCCCGCGCATGTTCGACACCCCCAATGAGTGTGCAGAAGTGCAGCCACCACGCGCGGGTGGGGGGGCGGCGCGGCGGCAGGGGGCAGGTAGGCGCAGGCTCCACTCGCGCGGATCGTGGGTGGACGTCAGGTGTTTGGCATGGGGCAAATTGCCAGATGCCACTGTTCTGGGGGAGGATGCCGATGCACGCGATGATACATCTGGGTTGGCGAGCACTTGCAAAGGGGGTGTCCATGGCGAGGGTTCGCGCCAAGAGGGAGGTGCCACGACGGGGGCGGCACGAAGATGGTTAGGATGAGGATGTACTGGCGCATGGCAAGGTTAACGATGAACGAGCCAGTGCCACATGTTTGGGCGTTGGCGGCGACGGCAGTGACGTTTCATTGTTAGGTGGCACTGCGGTAGCACGCAGGCTGCGGTCCAAATGCGGGCAGGCATTAGTTCAGGAGGATGAGGAGGAGGAGAAGGAGAATGAGGATAAGCAGGAGGAGGAGGACGCGGAGGAGGAGGAGGAGGAGGAGGGCGAGGAGGAGGATGAGGACGAAGAGGATGTTCAGGAGGAGAAGGAGGAGGAGGAGGAGGAGTAGGCGAATGATGAGGAGCAGGAGCAGGAGGAGCAGGAGGAAGAGGAGCAGGAGGAGGGGGATCCAGAACAAGAGGAGGAGGAGGAAGATAAGGACGAGGAGGGGGGGGGGGGGGAAGATGAGCAGGAGGAGGAGGAGGAGGAGGAGGAGGGGGATCAGGAAGAGGAGGAGGAGGAGGAGGAGCAGGAGGAGGGGGAGAAGGAGGCGGAGGTGGAGGAGGAGGAGGGAGCCAGAAGACTCCAAGAGGCCCACACGACGGCTCCAAGAGGCAAGTGGTCGCATGAGACGCCGTCCCAAATCCAAGGGGGCCCCAGACGGCTCCAATACGCTCCAATGCTGCCTGTGACGCAAGGCCAGCGGCGGAACGAATGCCGAGAGGCATCTGCGATCTGATCTGACTGTTGACGAAGCTGCCGAAAGGCATCCGTCGATATATCATGCATGGCACAACAGGTCTCCGACGGGGAAGAATGATGAAGGGCGGTTCCGACGGATGTTTGCGCGTGGCCCCAGTAGGACTCTGGGCAGTGCCAGTGTGCTCTGGGTCTGTCCTATCTCTTGAGCTCGGCACTCGGCCCTCGCCGCTCGCCAAAGGCTGATCGCCACGCAGCTGCACGGAGAGGCGGGGCAGGAGGAGGAGGGGCCTGGATACTTGTAGTTATGTTTGTCTGTATCTATGTTAATGAGAGGAATAGGAACAGAGACTAGAGAGCAGAGGCACATTAGACAAAACAGTGGTGACTGCCTGCTCAAGAGGCTCACTCAGCATCTGACTCATCTGAAGAATTATCCGCCCGTACCTGATTGAGAATAAGCAGGTGATTATCGTTCATCGTGTTGTCGCTACTCATCATCCTGTCGCAAGCACGCGCCGTGTGGGCAATGAACGCACGCGCCCGTTTGACGCGGCGCCTGAGGAGGCGCAGCTTCCACCTCGTCACCACGAGCTCACGGAACACTTTTTTGAACCTCTGGCGATTCAAGCGCACTGGCATTGCTTCGTAGTACCGCTTCGGCGGCATGGTGCACTTTGACCGCGAGAAGTGCAATGTACTCGTGAGAACTGCCACGCTGTACACCTCGAGCCAAAAGCGGCCGTGCAGAGCAAGACCAATCATCGGCGACCCTGGCGGGGCTGGAATGTTCATGATGTTGTTATGTGTTTGTTGTTCCCCAGGGCCGCCTATGACGCGGCAGCCCCCGCTGCCCCTCCAGAGCCAGAGCCGGAGCCAGGGGGCCCTCCAGGCCAAAGGACTGTGGACGCATCGTCCAGGGCGTTCATAGCCACTAAAGGCAGGCCAGGGAATCCCAAGAAATATTGAATCGCAGTGCAATCTGTGACCCTAGTTCGCATCGGAAGCTCGCCGACGCACGCTGCGTGCACCACGCGATTATCTCTAAGGCTGTTTGAAGGCTTTATCTGGTATCTAAACCTCCACTGGCCCTTTGGGGCGGGGCCGCCACAAATCAGGCGCGTGGGCCTGCCTGATGGGGCCTGTTCGAAGCTCGAGAGGCCAGCCCTCTCCAGGCCACCAATGGGCGGGCCCGCAGGGGGCGGAGCGGGGGGCAGAGGCGGAGGCGGAGCTGGAGGCGGGGGGGGGGGAGGTGGGGGAGGAGGGGCATCGTCAGAGCTGGAACTCTCAGATTGCAAATCTACATCATCTGCACCGCAATCGTCGTCGGGCGCACCCCCCGACGATGATTCGTCATCGCTGGGGCCAGCTGGCACGGGATGGAGCGGCTTCGGTTTCGCGGCCTCTGGGCCGGCAAAGCAAACGCCCAGGCCGAACGGAATTGAGTCCGTCTGTTCAACCTCTTTCCCCCGAGGTGCTTTCTTTTTTTTTGCCAGGTCGATGTGTTGAACATCGCGCGCCCCAGCACGAGCGCAAAAACCTGGCGACACGTCGGCTCCAGCATCGCCGAACTCAACGACAGCAACTTGCATGCTCTCTAATCCAGAAAAACACTTGAGGCCCAGCTGGGCAATCGCCCTGGCCATGACCCTTCGGCCGACCAGGTGCAAAGTAGAAGCGATGATGGGCATGCCGACGCCGCTGCCCTGGAGCACGAAGCAGCCTGGCGAGGGCTGCATCGCCCTCGCGAGGACCTGCAGCTCGCCCTTGCCGAACCTGTCGACCAGCATGCGCATCTCTCGGGCCTCGCCACCTGGGCCGCCGATCTCGACCAGCATGGGGAGCTTCCTCTGCGACAGCTGCAAGTGGAAGTTCTTCGCGAAGACGTCGACGGCGCCGACGTCGTCAACGGTGCTGCAGAGCACTCCGTTCTTCACGCAACACGGGGTCTGGGGAATCGCAGTCCCTGGCGGATTCGGGACCGCGCTCTCGCCATGCCAGAAAATGGCGTCCGCCTTGGCGGCCAGCGTCGCCGCCGAGGAAGATGAATCCACCAGCTCGGGTCGCAAGGCCATCCAGGGGAGGTCGACTTGCGCGCCAGCAGCCCACGCATCGTCGTCACGTATGCGTCGCAACATTTCATGAAACCCACGATCACGAAGTCCACGTCTGGATCTGAGCCCCCCCCAGTATCAGCTGGCTTCAACGCACTGCCACTTCGCATGCTCCTGACGCCATCCAAGTAGCTACGACGGGCTTGGCTGGTATTCCTCGCCATAGCCGCGTAGTGCGCGAGGGAAGCAGGCGCCAAGGCGTTGAAGGCGAGCCGCAAGCGCTGTCTCTCCACCATGGCCGCCCCTGTGAAAGGCTTCACTGCAGGGTTCCAGTGAACGCTGACGTAGGCTGACCAGGTCGATTGCTTAGTCGATGTGGCCCTGGATCTAGTCACGCAACGGCGAGCCTCTCGTTGTCTGTCAGTGACACCTCGCCTCTTCTGCGACAGCCCCCCAACACACCTACCAAAAGCCCTCCGAGACTGCTGATCTGTCAACCACGTCCGCAGCACTCGCTCTGTCTTCTCCTTGTTCAGTTTCAAAGCAAGCTTGTGATATGTTATCCGCACGAGCTCTTTCGCACGGCACGCCATGCCCCTCGACTTCGGTCGTCGAACCTCATGGCCCAGCAAGTGCTTCTTCTCGACCTGGACGCTTGACAGTGGCATTGACGCCACTTGAAGGCGAAGGGATCGTTGCGCCTTGAGCTGGATCTCGCGGTCGTCCGACAGCAGCCGCCCAATCCAAATGCGAGAATAATCATCCAGACATTGGCTGCATCGATCACCCAGCTCGCTGAGAGGCCGAATAATCTGGCGGATACCGTCGTCGTCAACAACATCGTCTGCACACGCAGCCAGCAGTCGGAACTTTGGCTGGTCGACGTACCACACTAGACGCCTCCATGATATGCCGATGGACTTCAGCAGCTCGAGCGACATCATGAACTGCTCCTGTCTGGACCACTGGGTTCCTGTCCAGAACCTGTTCCTGAAGTCCAGGAGCGCCTCGGCGTGGGAGACCACTACCTTCTGACCTCGAACGCCCAGGAGAACTTTCAAATTGTACGAGCACGCCTGTGCCATGCGTTCTCGCAGCAACCCCGCGGCGTCGCCCACTGGGCCCGACGCGGGGGCGTCGCAAGCAGCATCGACGAAAGCGCTAGTCACGGTCTCCGACTCGAATACGTAATTCAAGAACTGCTGCAGAGGGGCTTGCAACGACAAGACCTGTGGGCGGCAACACTGCTGCACGATTTCCCTGGTCGGCGCCCGCTGGCGACCCCGAAGGGCTCTGGGTGCCCTGCGGATCCCCCCCCCCAGCCCCTGGAAAACAGCAAGCACTAGCACGTGCAACGTCAACCTGGGAAAACATACAGCAACGCCTTGCAACCCCCAAGACCTTGAGATGCGTCATGCCCTTGAGGTCCCCGTTCATGTACTTGATGATCAGGCCGGCCTTGACGACGGCCTTCGCGCCCGCAGGCGCGTCGCCCCCCGCCATGGCCACGAGCGCCTCGGCATCGTTGACCATCTTGGCGGAGTACGCCCTGCAGAATGCACGTTGCAGTAAGTTGTGCTGAGCCCTGCCGCGGTAGCACCACGCATTCGCCTTCTCCATGTGCTTCCATCTGTACTCCAGCGCCAATGGGCAAGTCGCCCCAACTGACATGTTCACAACATGTTGAAACTTCTTCAATGCATCCGTGCGAGTCCTGCCGCACACGCAGTCGTGCCCGCACCAATGAATGAGAGCCGCCTCTTCGGACTCCCAATCTCCGTTATCATACCGAAGGATCTCCAGCTTCGATCGCTCGGTCATCTCGTAGCCGCCAGTAAGGTCCAGGACCCGACGAGCATGGGAGCGCCACTGCTGAAACCCAGGAGGCAGCTCTAGAAAAAGGCCGATACCTGAAGTGATCGCGGACTTCTGCATCGAGGGCAGCCTCGTATTTGGACGCAGATCGAGACGATTGGCACAAGTGCCCGCACCTCGCGACGAACGCACTGAGCCCTCCAAAAGCCTGCACAGTGGCTTCAAACCCAGCACGCACATGTGGCCACAGCAATTCAACGAAAAAATAGTAGGCACACCTCCAGCAGCATCGTGGAGCCCGTGTTTCGTAAACTCCTCGCGCCTCATCTTGCAGTCCTTCTCGCAGACGGCGACGATGTTGCTGTTCAGCATGAGGCAGTCTCGAATCATTCCCAAGTTCTTCCATATCGAATTGTTGAGGGCATTCCCGAGGATGCCGTCGCAGTCGACGCTGATGCCAGCGCTAGACGTGCCGTTGCATACTGCCCAGCGTCGCCACCTGTCCAACACCGTCGCGTAGTTCGCCTCGGGCAGCGGCTGCCCAGGGCTGGCCACCGTAGCAGCTGTTGTCACCGAGGGCCTCGCACGCATAGTGATCATCTTCACAACTGTCTCGCAAGAGTTGAGAACGGGAACGTGGACCATGGTGCCCATCTTCCGATGTCTCCGCAACGCCATTTGTGAGCTCTCTGGCGCCGCGGCGATAATGGTCTCGATGTCTTGGCGAGCTCGGGAAATCCACATTGATGCATCGTCGAACGTGTTGACGAACTGCCAGCAGTCGGCGTCGGGGGCGCCGACGTCCAGCCAACTGCGCAAGCCACGTGCCTGCGCCACCGCGTGGGAAGTCAACAACCTCACGGTGTCCGCTTTTTCCGTGGGGCGTCGATCAATGCACGCTGGTACCGCACAAGTATCATCTCCAGCAGCAGGCGTCGGTACCATCTGCACGCTCCTCTTGGCAGCCTCAGCGCTATGTGGAACTCCAGACATAAGATTATGAACTAGACTTTCGGCATGCAGCTCAATCCGCCTGGCAACCTCCGAGCGGGCATCATCAGCTCGCCGTCGCTGGTGTGATCCTCGCATCCGCGCGATCGTCAGATCGCTGTGCGAGAAGCCTGCCCGTCGCCCCTTGCCCTTGCCGCCTCGGCCTCGGCCGCCTCCGGCTCCTCGGCCGCGCCGACCTCGCCCGCGGCCGGGCCCTGGCCCTGGCGGCGGCGCGGCTGGCGCCTGCTCATCAGGCGCTCCTGCAGCTGGTGGCGCGACGAAAGCGCCAGCCACAAGCCCTGCAAACATGCTGAGGCTCTGCAGCAACATGCCGCGAGCCTTGGGCCAAAATGGCTTCGGATAAAGTGCGGCGCAACTTCAGTGCTGAGTCAATCGTTCGCCTCGTGAGTGCCACTCTTGTTGTGGACTCTTGTCAAGGCACCCGCGAAGCACCGCGCGGCACGGCACTATGACGGACGGGGCACGGCACTGCGCGGCGCTGCGCGGCACCGCGCGACACTGCACGGCACTGCACAGCACGGCGGCACGGAACCGACTCCTCCTGAGCGGCGCGGCACTGGATAGGAGGAGCGGTGGTGCGCGGGGGGGCACGGCACCCACGCGGCAACGCAAATCCGAAAGTGCGCGGATTGTTACATACATTCACACATACATGCATACATACATACAGACATACATACATACACGCATGCATGTAACCATGCATGTATACACATACCCACATACACGCATACAGAGATACATATATACATACATACATACATACATACTTACACACATACATGCTTACATACAATACATACGCACAATGTGTAGCATACGCCTATGTAACATAAGAGGGAACAGTGCTACGCGGCACGCCACGCGATTCAGGAGCCTCAGGAGCCTCAGGAGCCTCAGGGTACGTCATTCCCACGCTACTCCTCTCTACTCGTTCTTTCCTCCTCTATTTCTTCGTTCCTCCTCCACTCGCTCCTTCGCCCTCTGCTCCTCTGCTTCCTATACTCACCTCCTCCACCCTCCCTCTTACTCATCCCTATTACTCCTTATATACTTCTCTTGCTGCGACCCCCTCCTCTACGTGCTTCGCTGCTCTGCATCTCCTCTTATCCTCCTTCCCGCGTTACCCTCCCCCCTTCCTCCTCCTGCCGCGCGCAGCACGCGCGGGGCAGCCTCGAACTTGTCGAGGGCGTCGCGCCGCGCGCGGCGGGCCCTCGCCCCCCCTCCTCCGCCTCCTCCCCCTCTCCTCTCCTGATCCCCCCTACTCTCGGGCCACCCCCCTCTCCTTCTTCCCGCTTATCAAGCCTGCCCCGCTCCCTTTCCTTTTCCTCCGTGCGCTTCCCCGCGCGTCGTTCCGCCCCCACGCCCCCCGCCCGAGGATGGTAGAGTAGGGGAGGGGAAGGGAGGGGGGGAGGGAGAGAACGAAAGAGAAAACAGCAAACACAAACAAGAACAGCGAGGGGTACACATTCGACCAAGTGTTTCTGCACACGTGTGGGCGGGGGTCTCGAATCTAGTACGCCCGAAATTATAAACCCACGATGGGCGCTTAAATGTTGCCTACTGCAAAGGCAACAGTGCACCATACACATACATCTACGAACATGGGACAACGAACGCTGCCAACGCGTCTAACCCACGGCATGGCGCATTTGCGCTTGTTGGCACCCTGGAGCTCTGCACACGTGCATCATCATGCGTACTAGTGTACACATACATATACACGCGTGTATATGTAAGTATGCACGAAGATCCAGGATGCTGCACGCTCGCAGTAGTACATCATGCCTAAGAAACCACGTGCAACATAATTTCGGGCAGGCGCGTTGGCAACGTCGTTTCCTCCTGATAACTATATTTAATTATATTGAACACATTTGTCTTTCAAAGCAGTACGACCGTGAGCAGCACGATGGACTCCAGCAACCCCATCGTGCACAACATTACGAATTCCAGCAGCACGACCGTCAGCAACATGACGGAATTCAGCAACATCAACGTCGGCAACACGACGGACTCCAGCAGCACGACCGTGAACAGCAGGACGGAATCCAGCAACACCATCGTGAGCAACACGACGGACCCCAACAGCACGTCCGTGAGCAGCACGGGGGCGCGGAGGCGAGGAGGGGGAGGAGGCGAAGAGGCGAGGAGGGGGAGGAGGCGAGGAAGCGAGGAGGGCGAGAAGGACGAATGCCACCAGGAGGGCGCGGAGGCGAGAATCGGGACGATCGATATGGGTACGGGTACGGAAACCATGGGTACAAGGTCCAACAGCAGAGTTCTTCTTCATTCTGAACAGGGTTCGTTGTCGCCGTCGCCGCGGTCGTTGCTCATTTGACACAAAGGCCGCCTGCCCAACAGCGGGTGTTGTTGGACATCGTAGCCATTTTCTTCATACCCAGTTTGGGCGTCCATAGAGGGGGAGGAGGCGAGGAGGCGAGCGCCCCCAGAGGCCAGAGTTCTCATCGTCCGCACGCTCCTTGCTCTGCTGCTGCCATTTCCCCTCCCACAGGGCGAGGGAGGAGGGAGGAGAGGGGGCAGGCAGAAGACGACCACGACGACGACGACCACGACGGCGACGGCTGATACCGGCGCAAAAACCGTTCGTCATGGTTTGTTCACTTGCTGCCCCCCTTCGCGAGGGGCAGCGATGGGGGGGCCAGCTCAGGGAGGGGAGAGACATTGACCTGGAATCGGCGAGATGTCGCCGATAGATCGGCGATATGCTCCTGATCGCAGATCCGCACGCTCCTGAGGAAGGTGGGCCCATCAGCCCCCAATCGGCGACCCGTGGTCGATGCATCTCCCCCTCTGCCCATCCCCCCTAACGTTGCCCCTGAAGCTCGCACTGGCCGCTCAGCCTCCAGAAACACCCAGGTGTTCGGTGCCCGAGGCCGCCTGCGCACAACTCGTGGCGAAGACTCTCTGCGCCTGAGGCCCCCCCCCCGCGTTCCTCCTCCGCGGCCGCCCTCCACTTCTCCTGGTTGCCTGATGTGCCCCTGCCCCCGCGCGGCCCGCCAACATTCCGAGCGCATTGGCGCCCGCCCTCGCTACCGACCCACAAAACAGCTGTTGTTCACGACGCGAGCCTGTCTGGGGAGACGCTTAGACGCCTCCTAGATGGGGTCGGAATAGATTTGATCGGAGAATTGCACCGCATCGGCGATGCGCCCGCGATGAATCGGCGATGCATCGGCGACGTCGGCGCTGCATCGGCGACGTCGGCGTGGAGAACATCGGGCTCTACATCGAGCCGCATCGCCGATGCATCGGTGATGCATCGGCGACGCGGCGCGATGCTCCGACTCCGTTCACTTGGGCCCCGTCTGGCAGGCCCAGAGAGCACTGCCGCCCCCCCCACCCCCAGCTCGCCTCTCTGCCGATCAGCGCCTTGCGGTGGAAGGGCTCCGCCTCGGAGTACCTGCGGGAGCCGCGGCAGCACAGGGGCGGCGCCGCAGCGCTAGGGGGAACAGCTCGGGGAGGATCATCGCCGAAGGCGATGGGCTCGAGGTTTTGAAGGGGCCTCGGGACACACAAAAAAATAGACACAAATAACAAAATCCCACATTTTTCAAATATTTTCTGGGTTTTCGCCTCCCCCCCACTTCCCGTGTTTCCAATATTTGCCGGGGAATCGACGATTAATTGTCTGTGTGTTTTTGTTCCCTCCTGGAGGTTTGAGATTCGCAGTTTCCAGACGTCTTCGTTGGTTCTCGGCGGCTTTCCAGCCTCGGGGTGCCTGCCAGCGGCTGCGCCTCGCCGAAGCGCCCCGGGCTGCCCAGGTCGTCCAGGTGGTCGCCGGAGGCCCAAGCTGTGACTCGGAAGCCAGCAGGCGACGGCTCAGGGTGGGGAGCATCGGCCAGGCATCGGCGGCACATCGCCGAGAGGTCGGCGACAGGCGCCAGATATCGGGGGCGCGCAAACATGGATTAGCGATCCATGGATTTGGCGCGCGGTCGCCAAATCCATGGAACGGGCGGGAGAGGTGCCCTCCCCAAGATGCGGCCGGTGCCGCCTCGCTCGGCGGCGGAAATCCGCGATTTCCCATGGAAACGGGACCCGTCGCTAATCCACGCCCCCTTGATCCATGTTTGCGATCGCCTGATGATAGCGAAGCCGAGCGCTCCTGGGCGGGCATGGGCAATCGGGGGTCGATGCATCCACCCGAGCATGTTCTCCCCTTGACGTTGCCCCAGGGCCCTGTGGAGAGGAGCGGGAGAGGGAAGCCGACTGCCGTGCACATCGGGCCGCCGCCGTGGAGCAGGTCGGTCAAGATCCACACTGCCCTGATGCGCTGGTGGGATCGCGGGTGCGACAAGGGCGTCCATGCACCGCACCATGTTTGGATTCCCTTCAAGCCTCGCTCCAACGAGGTGCGGTGCATAACTTCTGGCTTCGAGGGCCGAAACACTTTGCTCCGTACCTTTCTTTGGTCGAGGATCCACGACGCCTCGGGAGACGCCAGCGCGGTACGGCGCATACATGCCGTCCACGCAGCAGGAGTAACATTAGGTCGGGCGTGTCCCCCATACAGGGGGGCTTCGGACGGAAAATAAAAATCGTCAACAGTATCCCCAAAATGCTGAAACATACTAAACAAGACGTCGCATACTATGTTTTAAACTATGATTGAATATTCCTCCTGGCGAGGGACACGCCCGACTTACGAAAAACATTGGCATGAACCAAACGGGTCTTGGAAACGGGTCCTGGACCTCAGGGCCTTCCCCCGGGACCAAAATTTCTTGCCGAGTCGATTCTTCAGTCCCTGGGGCCCTGGGAAGGACGGCGGAGCCCGAAGCCCGCGCAATAAATCAGGGCTCCTTTCCCTCAGGAACTGATTGCTTCATGGCGACAGCCGGACATGACGTCGCGACTGCCGGACAACTTTGCGCAGGGCCTCTGGAGAAGACGGGCCTCTCGTAGATTCTGGCTTGGGCAACTTCGTGTGAGCCCTGCCCCTCCAGATGTCCGAAAAACCAGCTGGTGTTCTGAATTCGAAGATGTCTGCAGCCAAACTGGAGGCCTCCCACATGGGGTCCGAGAAAATGGTGTCGGAGGACCGGGTCGCATCGCCGATGCATCGGCAATGCATGGGCGACGTCGGCGCTGCATCTGCGAGGAGAACATCGGGCTCCACATCGAGCCGCATCGCTGAAACATCGGCGATACGGCGCGATCCTTCGACCCCGTCAACCGGACCCCATCTGGAAAGCGAACCAAGTGACCCCCAGCGAGAGGGTCCGATACCTCAGCGTCGATCGGACCTGGGGCTCGCAAGCAGCCGCAGAAGGCCGGCATGCCCTGCCGGCCTGCGGGCAGTGGCTGGGGTACCCGAGCGCCTCGGGCACGTCGTCGAGGGATCTCTTGGCATCCATGGAAGCCTTCCAGAGGGGTCGGGGTAGATGGTGTCGGAGGATCACGCCGCATCGTCAATGCATCACCGATGCATCAGTGATGCATCGTCGACGTCGGCGATGCGCTGGGGCCATCGGCGTGGAGAAAATCGAGCCGCATCGCCGATGCATCGGCGATGCAGCGCAATCCTCCGAGTCCACCTACTCGGACTCAATCTGGGAGGCCTGGAGTCCAGAGTGTACGGGTCACGATCAGTCAACATCGAATAAGGAAATCTGATCGAACCGACATGTGCGTCGGAGTCGCATCGGATCGGCCGTGCTAGCTTGCACAACCGACCGCGCCATGCAAGCACCAGGGGGCATCTGATGGCCCGAGTGTGGTAATCGATGTGGAATCGGATCTATTGGAGCGCAATAGACCCTGCTGGGGTGGCGCAGCCCGTTCCAGCGGGGCGCAGCCCCGAACGGGGACCCGACGGAGAACTCGCCTCGAGAACTCGCCTCTGTGCGTGCTGCCAAGCATGCAGTCGTCGCCACGTTCCCGCGGCCCCGGCGGAGGTAGTTCGAAACTGTTGGGATCCGGGCATCCGCTCCTCCCTCGACAAAGTAATACAGGAACCCGAGTTGCGCTCGCCACCCGCAAGAGGAGTGCGGCGGGGAGCCCCGCAACGAAATTCCGAAGCCTGCGCTCTCCGCTCAAAAGATATACCGGAATCCGACTCGTGTTCCCTTCGCACGACGGTGTGTAGGGGGCTTGGATGATCCCACCAGTCCTCTGGGCGCAGGTAGTCTAAGGCGCTTCCTCTCCCACCCCCCCTCCGTCCATTATTCGGGAAGGGTGATCGCTGCTCTGCGTTTGTATACATCCCCTTCCCCCCTGCTTGTGACAAATCCCAGTCAAGAAGTGCCCCCCCGCAATCCCTGTTCAAAAAGCAACAACGTGCAAATTGCAATTTGAGGCAAACATATTGTCCTGTTCGGGCCCCGCGCGAGCACTTCGCACTGTTTTCTGGCAGAGTCAGCGGGGACACCAGAAGATGTCATGTTGTGCGCAGGGCCATCATCCCTCTCAAAATGAAGACAAACAGCACTTCGCGGCTGAATCATGAGCGGGCCTCTGGAGGCCAAAGAAGGGTCAGGAGCGTGCAAAAATATCGATCCTGGATGCCTCTCCTCCTCCTCCTCCTCCTCCTCCTTCTCCTCCAACTCCTCCTCCTCCTCCTCCTCCTCCTCCTCCTCCTCCTCCTCCTCCTCCTCTACGTAACACGAAAGAAGACGAGGACACATTCTGATGAGGATGAATCGCAAATCTCTGAGAACTGGCGGATCTGGACGATGTATCGGGTGCCGCACCCGTTCCAAAACGCTCATGAACTCTCTGAGGGGGCTCCGGAATGCTCCAGGGTGACAGATCCTCATCTCAAGCCTGCCTGACTCCTCATCATCCTCTTCCTCCTCCTCCTCCTCCTCCTCCTCCTGCTCCTCTTCCTCATCATGCTCGTCCTGCTCCTCCTCCTCCTCTTCCCCCTCCTCCCCCTCCTCCTCCTCCTCCTCCTCATCTTCCCCCTCCTCCTCCTCCTCCTCCTCCTCCTCCTCATCATGATCACGATCATCATCACATCCCCGACTCGTTCTCATCTCTATGTTCAATCTCAAAAGCGTCAAAACCAGTCCCTGGGAGCCCTTCGGGATCCGTCCTATTATCTAGGTGCGCCGCGTCATGTCCCGACTGGCCCGAGGCATGTGCGAGGACGAGGGGTTGCCAGAGGTTGTCGAAAGCAGGACAAGAAGAAGAGAAGAGGAATAATGAGAGAGGAACAATAATATTATCAAAACTAATAAAACAAACATAAATACGAATAGTGACAAAAAGAGCAAAAGGATGAAACATAGGGGGCCGTTCTATTTATGAGTATGCCATGGTCCCGGCCAAACTATCCACACAAACGCACACACACAGTCCTCGCCATACCCCATTGGAAGCCCCCGGATCCTCTGGGCTCAAGCCAACACCCTGTCCAAACTGGTCCCGGGACCCCTTCTGGCGCCCGTGTTCGTTTCGCGCCCCCCGATCCTGTTATGGCGGCCATCTCTGGGACCCAGAACGGGCCCCCGACGGGCCTGAATCGAGGGCACCCCTCTGGCGCGGCCTCGTTTGTTCCTCCGCGGAAGAGCCAGAAAAAGGCAGATCGAGTGATCACCCTCAGGACGGCTGCCCCTATCGCAGATCCACGGACCAACGAGCATACCGAGATCAGTACACTGCAAGTCGAAGAACCATCGAAGATCTTAGTGCTCGATCGCAACCTTGAGCATCGTGTCGCCGATCCCTATCCCCACTGGCATGGCTTGGGCCCCACTGGCCGATTTACTCCGCTAGATGGGGGTATAGTATTTCCTCTGAGAATCGGGGTAAGATGCCAAAGGAATTAAGATCTCACGTTCACTCCGCTCAGGGAGAGAGGGGACGGGGTGAGACATCGATAGGATAAGTATCCGGTAAACAAATTTACTAGATCAGGAATGTAAAGGGAGGGGGCCGGCTGGCCTACGACAGACGACGTGCGACGGCCGAGGGCTGGCGCGCTCCTTTTCTCTCCTGCAAGCAAACGAAAGCTTGCTTGAGTAAACAAACAGCTGCAGTATGCAGCATTAGTTCAAGGCAGACAGTGCGCAACATGCAAGATGACTTATCATGTATTTTATTATGAAACGGAGAGGAGCATATGTACTCCCCCCGCGGCGGGCCTCGTAAAGCCCATCCGGCCACAGCACCCCTGGCCTATACCTATGCACAACCACCGGAGCCAACCACAAGTACTTTTACGGCTCAACGGTGGCGACCAGGGGGCAAAGGGCCGAAGATTCCCGACGACTCCCATCATCACATAAATAAATTCTCTCCGCTGGACCGGCTTAGCCGACCAGTCGAATTGATTGCCCATCCAACACGCGTGCCGCGCGTGGATGAGAACTTCCTTGCATGCGCCTGCCGCGACTAAGTCACGCGGGCGGAACTCTGCCCAGCTCACTCCACGGGCCCCCCTCTTCCACGGGCGGCGCCGGAGGCGGCGGGTTCAACAACGCCGAGCCTCCAGTCTGTCCGTATCCGCCGCGAGGCGAGCGGGGCCGTCCCTTTCCTTTACTAGTATGATCTGCAGCACTGTAGCTATTCTCCGTGTTCTTGGACGCCATCCCCTTCGGCGGGAAGCGAGCGTCATGCTCAAACGTAGACAGCGTATGCCGCAGCTCCAGCGTCCACCAGACCTCGTCGGTCAACCACGCGATCCGGCCCCGGTGGACGCAGCACCCGACATGAACATCGTTCACGCAGCGCGGGTAGGACACGAGCGGGTCGTAGCCAGCAGCGCCGCGGCCAGCATCCATGGCCACATCGCGCGCGCGCCGGGGCACCGACCGATCCCAAGCGTTGGAATACCATGAATATTCCTCTCGCGTCGCCACGGCTGAGCCGGCGACAGAACGCGGGGATTCAGTAGCGTCATCGGAAGCCCGAACGTCTGAGACGTCGGGGCTGAGCGGTGGAGGTGGTGTCAGCGGTCTGGCCTTCACCTCATCCTGTGCCCTTCTTGGTCCCACGAGGTCGGCTTGGCCGCCGTGGTGTGGATTGTCGTTTTCACGATCTCGCATGAATTTGAACAAACTCCTAGCAGCTGTAGCTACTGGGACACCATATTTTCCGCATGCAGTGCGGAAGGGTCCTGCCTCTTTATCCCGGGGCTCTGTCCCAGGGTCAGTATACTTGTCCTGAAGCCAAGAAATGGCTTCTTGCGACAGAGCACCCTTGCAACGGACGTCAGTCTGCACTTTCCTGCCCAAATTACGGGCCCACTCCTCTATTATATCGTCCGTCTGAAAAGCGGCACGAACGCGGCAGCCAAGAGCATGCTCATCTCTCCGTCGCATCGTAGTAATGAGGTCCGTGATCGCTGCGTCGGGGCGAATTATTCGCCCCGGGTAACCAACAAAATGTCTCTCCGAAATGAAGGAGCTCATAGTTTCGCGAACAATCGCAAAAAGTCTCATGGGCCGAAGACCAAGTTGCATCTGCTGTATGGAGGCCAACCAGTTTCCATCAACTATGTCCTTGACAATTGGTGGGGCCTCATGTTCCACCTTCCCCTAGCAGTAGCATCCTGCCGGGATCGCTCGGGCGTGTGCCTGTGTATTCGATAACACATTGAGCTGCAATCGCCCGAGCCTCTATCCCGAACAATTTTTTTTACTGAAGGGTCTTCGCAATGGTTGTATACATATCCGTCGGGCCGATCGAGGTTGATCACTCCTTCGGTTATCAGCGCAGCCTTAGGGCCGCTGATCGCTGAGAAATCCAGTCCCATCTGTGACTGTTCGCCTGCCCTCGCGGCTGCGCCGGCGGCATGTAGCAATACTGGTGCTATGAGGCGATGGTCCCGACATTCGTTGATCCGTCTTGCAACGGATTGAGAACTGCGAGTCGGCCTCGCCCGGAAATTGTTTCCCCAGATGACTAGCAACCGTCCGCGAGGGTTTTGCCCTCTAGGGTTTTCTCCTACGTCTTCCACGACGTCTTCATTCTGCACAGGCAACCATGGTGTGTATGGGGTTGAAGTACAAGAGTACAGAACCCCTGATCCGTTGGTAGAGAGATGGAGGGATAGATGGATATCTTCCCCTCCCAAGCGATCAAGGTATGATCGCTCCAACTCAGTACCTGAGCCCAAACGGCCAGGTGCGGGAGAGGTAAGGATAAGGAGTATATATGAGGGTATTACACGGGTTCCACACACACACCCCGTCCCGAATCCCGCCCGTGAAAGCAGGACTCGGGATCAGGAGGATGGAATCCGTAACCTCAGAACTCCTTTACCTTAAGTCTGAAAAGGCAGCTGGGCTAAAAGTCAGCGAAGCCACAGCTGCAAAGCGAGGTAAGAAGAGATACCTTGGGTCTCTTTTTCTTCTCCAGGCGGTCTTTGCCGCCCCCTCGGTGCGCCCCCCCAAAACGCTTCGGCACTCGAGGGAGGAGAAGAATGAGACAAAGGTAGGCGGAGAAAGAAGATCTGAGCACCAAGGCAACGTAAACCGCCTCGCAAGATTTGCGAGGCAGGTGTTGCCACCAGCTATCAGATTATTCTCGACGCAATATTGTTAAATTGTTAAAGTATGCATGTTAAGATCGCGTTGACGAACACAATCTTGAAATCAAACACAAGTCTGCCTAAAAGCAAATGTATGCCAAGATCGTGTTGACGAACACGATCCTGAAAGAAATGCAAATCTACGTTAAAACAAGTACCTGGCCAGGAGAAAATGTCGTGTTGATGAACACGAAAATGATGTATAAAATCTGTTTGGCGACTCCCGTTGGCGTTGCTCCTTAGGAGGCTGCCTCGGTGATCGCAAAAGATATCTATATGTGTGTATGGCCACTTGTGTGAAAGATTGAAGTGGCCTAAAAGAATGTATTAGCCACCGCTCAAGGCGAACTTTGATGAACGGAAGTTCTGCTCTTGAGCAGTGGGCCTTGCGGCCGACTCACTACGCGTCGCCGTCCTTGTAGAACCTGCGGTCCCACACCCTCTGGCCGTTGTACGTCACATAGCTTGTCGTAAACGTTTCCCAAGTGGTCCTCGGGATCCAGTTGCGGAACCAATCGTTGTACGTGATATCCTGGATGTACACATACTCGTCGTTGTTGATCGCAATGTAGATCCAACATTTGATGTAATAACTCCAGTATCGAAGACCCCAATCGCTGTCCTCGAGATTGTGGCGCCAGTAAGCAGCGTAATCAGATGTACGTGCTCTCTTGGCGCGCGGCATCGCGGGCATGTAGTCCTCTGCGCCTGAGGCGCTGGATGCAGCGGCGTCGCCAGGAGCAGGGCGCGGCGGCGGCCGCGGCGGCGGCCGCGGCTCCATGGCGTCATCGGACTGTTGGGAGTGTGTATCTGGATCGGTTCTCATCCCTGTACTACCCCCCCTCTGGTCAGTGTGTGACGGATCGAGGGAGCCTAGCAGCTCGTTGGCAATCGCGGCAAGCTTGCGCTGGGTGAACTGTTCACGGGTTCCGTCCCCTCGAGGGAGAGAAACCGTAATCAGTCCGCGCGCCTGCCGCGTCTGCCTGTCAATGCGTCCCTCGTTCAGCCACCACTTTCTCCGACCAGCCTGTCCTGTCCTAATACTGACGTCAAGGATGTCCCACGCGTCGCGCATGTCCTCGACTCTCCAGGGCTTCTTGCCGACATTCACGCGGGCTCCTGTCATCTGATGATGGAATCTGAGGTCGTTGAGAAAGCGTTGAATGAGATTGGCGTATGGGTAGTACAGAGGTCGGTCGTCCTCGGATTCGCCCATTAATCTGCATTCGTGTGCAGGCGGGCTACCGGCTTCGACCCACTTCTGATACCTCTTCTTGGACGTATTGGCCAATCTCCGCAACTGATCTTTCTCTGTGCCTATGGGGGATCGCGCACCCGTCATAATGACATGTGCGCCATCCTTCATGTATCTCGCGACCTGGTCCTCGGACAACGTCGTCTTGATCCAGTTCGTCAACTTCTGGAGGTACGCGAGGTCACTCTGTGTGGCGGTGCTCTTACCTGCGGCGCCTACGGCCACAGTGTATTGCCAACATATATCACAGAGTGTGCCGTCACCTGCGACGATACCGAGGGACAGATCTCGACCGCAATTGTTACGGAGCGGTATGGGATGCAAGATCGTCTCGGGGGCCCCTGCCGAAGTCAGGTGATCGCGGGATCCCCAGCGGGTGTCCTGACCGCGAGCGAGGCTCTGACCGATCTGATTGATCGCCTCACGATTGATCTCGGTGTTTGGTCTGGAAGCGATCGATCTGCTTAAACCCTCGATCTCGATCCGAGACAACCTTTCCCCTGGCAGTCCTTTGTACTCTATCTTGACGTTGTCGGTATCCTCAGTACCGCCATGGCATACGTTCTCCTCACGAAGACGGCGAGCCTGCTTCTGCAAGGTAGCCTCGTTGTCGCCCTCCTCCCGCTTGAGTCCCGTCTGTTCAGCTATGATGCGTACCATAGTCTCCTGATCGGGAGCTGCAGACGCAACACTGCCTGGGTCCTGGGGAATATCCTGCTCAGCGCCCTCCTCTCGAGGCGCAGCAGGTGTTTCCACCAGCTCTTCCCACACAGGAAACTCTGGATCACCGTATGTCGCAGTACAATTCTTGTATAGGTCACGCAATGCCTGAAGTGCAGGATGGTTGTCATGGATGACTTCCTTGGCGAAATCTGGTAGCTCCACAATGCTATCTTTCAAGATGTTCTGGTATACTTTGGAAATCCATTGAAAGATGCCAGTGGTCGACTCCTCGATAGTCTCCGGGTCGAGGTAGTGTACCAACTTTTTGAAGAAGTGATCTGCACCACAATTGGGTAAGTCATGTGCCCACTTGTGGGTATGATTGTAGTTCAAATGATATGACTCCGCGTTCCATGCTTTCGATCCAAATCGAATTTCAAATTGTAAATGTGACTGAATTTTGTCCATTACGATTCTGTCTGCGCCACTGTGTATCTCAATGATCTGCCTCATCTTGATCATAGGCGAATCCACCAATAGCGCCGATGTCCAACAATACACGCGGCAATCATCAGACTGTCTAATCCATCTTGAATCCTCGTCGGGGTCGTAGTCTGGATGATCAAGGAAATTCGATGGCGGATCAATGATGTTATCGAGGATGCTTGCCTCGATCTGCTCTTCTGCTTGGATGTCTGCCGAGAGGTCTGCCCTCATGTTGTCGTTCGCAGCTTTCTCATCTGCAGTAAGAACGATATTTGATATGTCCACGATTACGGTGATCAGTGGATCATGCGATGATGCTGTACCCTGTCGAGGAATGTCGCCCGTCTGAGCGTTGTCCTCGGCAGGTGTGGCCACCAGCTCGTCTGGATCAGGTGTCCGTGGAGCGGGCCTTCTTGGTGGTGTACGCGGAATGCGTGGTCTATGGATGCTAGGCATTCCAAGGTATGGTAAGCTGCCGCTAACCTTGTGCTGCAGTATGTCCTCGCTGCAAGATGTCGGGCCTTTCAGGGCAGTCTCCATCCATGTTGGATCGATGGCGCGTTCTTCGATACGAATCGGCGATGCAAATACAACGCCCTTGAGGGGCATGCTTTTGTCATTATACCAGATATTTACCCATCGTAAACCGTAGTTGAGAATAGGTACTTGTACCGCAAAGAACTTGTCGAATATGCCGAAATGGATGATTGGACCATATATGTGTCCCTTGGACAAGGCAATCTTGGTATTGTGATTGCCTTTGGGCCAATGGTTGTCGTAGTGGAAGCATTTGGTAGAACCCCAATTCTTAATGACAATGAAGTCGCCCATTCGAACATCGTTAAATGCAGGACGACGATCCCAATCTTTTTGCATGATCTTTGCTGTGATTGGTCGAAGAGCTTCACGACAATGCGATAATGCAATCAACCAGTCTTTATCATCTGCTTTGTGATTGGTCTCCTGGATCATAGCACGTACTATTTGCTCGTCCAAGGCGTCCTCTGCGGATGCACGGCCAGCAGGGGCTCCCCCCGGCCTGGCCGAGGGTGCTGATGCTGGCGCCATCCTTGGAGGCTCCATGTCTTGGTCGGGGTCGATAGGTGCCAATCCAGGTGGGTCGTCAATAAGTTCTCCAGGAAGGCAGGCGCAAATCTCGTACTTGCTCAATGGCTCTCTGGCTGCCAATGGCGGGTAGTCCCATGGGTCGCCGTCTGGCCACAGCTGCTGGCCATGCATGTGGTGTGGTTTGAGGCGGCGAATTGCAATAATTGCCGCAGCGGGTACCAGTCCTCAGTCATGATAGCGCCCTGAGCACCCAACCAAAATCTGCAACCTGCTTTTGTGGCGATCTCCATGTTGATCACCAGCTCGACTTCGTTCTTGTAGCTGTTGAACTTGTACGATTCCACTGAAGTATGTGGGTTCTTTTGAACATTGTTCAAATATGTGCTAGAACTGAAGAATGCCTCGGATCGCTGCGATGGTTTGTAAGTTCTGTCTCTCTGAGAATGTGGTTCAACAGATCCAGGAATGATCCCTGTCTTCAATATGTTCTTCCAGGCACGGGATGCTGTGCCATGATGGAGATATTTGACATATGTCCACTGTAAGCTCCCCCATCCCATGTTCCATGGCTTTGAAGATGGGTTGACACAACTGTGACCACCGACGCACCGAATAGCAATAACGCTGTTCCAGTCAAAAATGCTGGGGTCACCTCCGTCAGGAATCGGCTTGGCGTATATCTCGATTCTGTTTTTCTGCGGGTCAATATGCTTCTGGAACGCACGAATAATGAATATCGGATAGTAGTCGTTCCAATCGGTGTATCCATCATTTTCACCGTCTTTCTTGAAATGTGCCACTGCCGCTTCCATGGATGGTCCATTGTGTCTTTCTTTGCGATCTCGGAATTTCCATTGAACCATTTCTTTAAATGATTTCCAATTGTTTGGAATATTCCAATCATTCTTTGTTGTTTTGTCCCAGATATTAATACGTCTGTCATGAAATTGGTTGATCCAAAACTTTTTGTAGTGAATCTCATGGCGTAACATAGTCGTGATGTCTTTGCTCATGTATTTGTTTGTTCCCAGCCATTCTTCATCAATTAGCTCAGGACCATAACGTACATCGTCGTAATGTGGTAATGGTATCCATTTCCATTCTGGGAAACAACCAGATTGTGCAATGTCAGGCGCATGAGCAATTACACTATCATCATGCAGTAGCTGCTCGTACCACTCTTGGTCTTCGATGCAGGCAAATCCATTGGTCGCTTTCGTGCCCCGCAACATTGGGCACATGTATGGATGTTCATCTTTGATGCCATACTGTAACTTCCATTCGCGAATAGTGCATGAGTTATCGAAGATCCCGAGCTTGCTGGTATCCTCGTGCATGGAACGCTCACAACTGTCCTGCCATGACAATATATTCATCTCGTGTGGAGAAGGCTCCTCCTCAGCAGGAGTTGCCTCCAGCTCCATTGCCTCAAGGTCGGTGCCGTCATCAGGGATCGGTACCGCCTCAGCTTTTGGGAGCTGATCTGCTGGTTGTTGTTCTGCTTTAGGCTCTGGAGTCGATGGTTGCGACGCTTTGATCGATTGCGGTCCAGGTTGCAGTGGATCAGGCAATGGGCCTGGTGGGGCTGGCTGTGCTGTGTCATCAGCTGCCCTCCATACGGCTGTAGGGACATTAGGGTCATGACCCAAAGCAACTCGATCCAGTGCATTCTGTCTGAAGAATGTTTTGCATGCCTCGATGTTCTTCTCGTTCTCGGCAGCTGGGCCGATGCGGTGAGAAGACAATCTGTTTTCTTCTGCAATGAGTCTTGATTTGGTCGCATTATCGTCTCCATCCAACTCTTTGATCTGACGTAAGAATTGCTCGAATACAACCCAAGTAACTGCATGTGCATCTTCAACTGTTTTGACGATCTTGGGTTCTAGAAGTTCATCTTTCTCAAGAGAATGCCAAGATGCCCAAGCCCCAGGGTATTCTTTGATCAACAGCATAAGGTACTGGAATAAGTCATTGTATGCCATAACCCATGGATCATTATCAGGAAGGGTTTGGTCAGGATCGCTAGGGTCCGTTGCTGGCGTACGTGTAGACCTTCCAGGAGTCGGCTCAGTCGTGTCGCCCGTCTCGGCAGGCAGTGATGCCGGCAATGTGCCCTCGGCACATGACGCCATCCACGCACAATGAGCCATCTCGTTTGCCGTCTGTGTCATCAATGTTGTGAGGCTGAGGTCTCTTTTCCATTCGTTTGTCAACTTTTCTCTGAAGTCGAGGGCTGCCATGATTTCCTTGGCCTGAGTGTAGGCCTGGTTGTCCGTGACAGAAGTCAGCAATGGCGGCCTGAATGGATATGGCTGAGAAGGAAGAGACTGTATCAATGCGCAAAAATTGCGATAGCATACTGCGTCGCAGAATTGCGTTGTTAACATTGCCATGTTATGGTTATTCTGTTTGGCGTGCCAAGCCTGTGGGGTAACCCTGTCGTACGTATCCACCCAATGGTCGGATGGAAGAACAGTGATACCACGGTTCTGCATGATAGTGATCAAGTCGCTCGTGTGGTGATCAAAGTTCGGGTGTACGCCCCATTGCGCTGCTTTTCCAGGTCCCATGACCGTGGGGCAGCGGAAATACTGCATCACATCGACAAAACGTGATACGTCCACGAGCACGTGTACGGGCATGAGCGTCGGGACGCCGCCCTCACATTCCATCTTTTGGAGCTCGTGTACGTTGGTAGGAGCACGACTGTGATGTCGGCGCATGTCGATGGTGTTCTGTCCAGGATTAGCACATGCGATGTCGTTCGCACTCCATACTACCATGGCATTGAGTCCCCTGTGATAGTGTCTTTGTTTTATGGATGATGGGAAATCATTGGCCCAGTATTCCCAGATGGTCTCGTTCAGCTCGCGCCACTTCTTGATGGAAGCGTTGTCGCTTTGAAACATGAGGCCTCTGGCTTCGCGGATCTTCCTGATCATATTGCGCTGCTCGAGAGTGTTCTCAAACTGATTGTTGAGAAGAGCGTTGATACGGCTTTCCTCTTTCTCGAAACGTTGCTTGCGTAGTTCCTCCATTCCGTATCGTACGCCCTCATAACCAGCTTCAGGCAAGAGAACGCAATCTTGACCGATCGGCGTATCATTCTGTCTGAACCATTCCCTGTAATTGCCAAAAGAGAATGCCCACATCATGATGTCGTCGCGGATCATGGTCGACAGGTGCTCAAGAGTAGCGCCACCCATGTATTCCGCGCGGTTAAGGCACGGCATGAATAGCGGAACAAGAGCAGTATTTGATGCTTTGGCGAGGTCGATTCTCTTCTGGGCAGCGTTGAGCTCGTCGATGCCGAAAGTGGGGTACTTCTTGTGTTTTGCACCCTTAGCCCCTTTCTTCGCATGCATGATCCATGTTGAGTCCGTGTATAAGTTGGTCCATTTGTACGCATGACCCGATGGCCCAAATGCATGATGTAATAGTATTCCCAAGTCCTCTTGTACGAGGGAGTGCCACCCATTGTCTGACAATAAGGTAGAAACCAAGCGACCACCACAGAAAGCACTGTATTTTGCGTGGTCCAACTCGAATGGGTCCACATCATTGCCAGGAGTCATGCCAGGATCATTCGAACCCATGTGGTCAGCAGCGTCGCCGAAGAAGTCGTTGCCCTCGTTGTATGGTGTCCAACGATAGGTACGCTCTGTCTCTTGTGGATCATCCAATATCGCCACCCAACCATTCGTATGGTCGGATGGTGTTGCCACCGTCTTGGAGTTTGATCCGATACTTCCAAAAGCCTCCGCGCGCAGTCAACCATGTAGTAAGCTTGCGGCGGAACTTCTTTGTTTGGGTAAGGTCGGGAAAAGCTCTCGTGTTGGTGACCAAGTTATCCTCGACGATATGACCGATGTGCCCAGATGTATCCGATGTCCTGGCGATGCCAGGTGGACGAGTAGGTAGCTTGGCCATTGCACGATCAATTTTAGGAGCATAGCATGGCGTTACCAATCCATTATGGTATGCATCGGATGGTGCACTCAGACCATTGTTGTAATAGTTTTGCGTATCCGTAACGCTGTCCTCGGCGTATTGTCCCAGAACTGCACTGCCAATTTTGGACCAATCGTTGTGAATCATCATCCACTCCGTCTTCAGTATCATAGTAGTAAAGTTTGATGGTGGACATTTGCGGTCTGATCCTGGGATCGTCGCATTCAAATGATCATGTAGTCCACGAACACTATCTTGTACTGAAGGATTACGATTGAAAAGGCTGGAAATCATACACATAGCACGCATGAAAGATAGCCACGGCGTAGCTGTGAACGTGTTGTACTCGTAGTTGGCGTTGCCGCCGACGGATTCACTCTCAGTGCTGGCCCATTTCTTAGCCTCGACGGACGCGAAGCGGGCAAGTTCACGGATAGAAGACTCGTCGGGTACTCGAAGATCAAATTCTCCGCTCCGATCGGCACGCCGTTGATGTATGCATATGTAACCATCTTCGGGGTCACAAGGACGACCAGTTTGAGCGTGGTACGCAAAGCCCACGCGGTCATCGTCCCTGGCGTTCGGGTCGTACTCCTTGTCGTAGCCGATGGGCCAGCCGACGAGGTTGAGCGGCTGTGCCTGATCCATCTCGTGGATGGAGGGGTCGGGATTAGAACCGATCTCACTTATGTTCGCCTCGCAAGCGGCAAACAGGATGCTTGTAAGCTTTGTAGCTCGAGTCGTAAAATTGCTGCGGTGTGAACGAATAATCAATGTCCTAACTCTCTCTGCATCTCGTTGAGGTGAGGGAGGATGGCGAGGATGTCTACCGTGCGGTGAACGTGCGCGTGAACGAGGTGTGCGCGACGCAGTATCTGCGGCTGGTACGCCATAGTGGTACATGCATGCACATAGTCCCTCATGGTTAGCTTGTCCAACACACTGAAATCCGCATTCTGATCCTACCTCGCCCCATCTTTCTTTTTCCGTCAGCAATATCTTGCATATTTCTGGGCATCCATTCAATTTAGGAGGTTCCGCTTCATGAGGTAAACCGTCGGGCCTCCGAGGCCCTCGTATCGGCGGACATTGTATCGGAGTAACAGGAAAAATAAGCGAGTGTTCCAAGAGGTCCTTCCAAAGGTCTGCTTTCTTGGTCTCGAAATGTTTGGTCATCATATCTGCGATCTGCTCTTTTGTTCCTACATATTTAAGCTCGATATGTTCAATTTGACATGTTTCGCATATCCAATCCAGATTGATACGATGAGTACGATGAAGATGACGAAGTGCTGGTGTACGTCCCTTTTGGACAATTTTGATAACGGCCTGGTTATCCTCCAAGACGATAAGTCGTACTTTCGGTGCACTGATCTCTGGAGCTGGCTCTGGATCCACGTGTAGTACGGTACCTTCATGGGATATTGTACGTCTCTTTGGAGTCGTAGGTAAATCCGTGTTTAGCGGTAGTTGCCTACGGCCAGGAGAAGATCCCCGAGCAGGGGGTGCCTTGCGAGGCGATGGTTTACGCTTCTTTTTGGCTGCCAATGTAGGACACATCGCCGGGTCAACGTGTCGATGGCAACTCAGGCATGTATTCTTCTCTTTGCATGTTTTGGCAACTCCCACCACGGCTTCCCAGAATGATAGTAGTGGTAACCCTTCCAGTCGTAGTGCGGAATCGAGAGCAACGATCTCCGATTCAGTAGATGAATGTGAAACAACCGTTTGTTTCTTACATACAGCGTTGACTGGAAAGAACGTATTGGGTCCAACAAGCGCAGCAAAAACACCGGTAGTGGATTTGGATGAAGTAATGCAATCAGCGAACGAGGCGTCAGTGAACAGCATGATGGATAACTTGTCTGATGAATCGCCTATCCATCCGTGTAAGCAGTGTGTACGCGTCGTTTTGATGTAGCATATCAACCGATGTAGACGTTTGTCACATGTAGTATTCCATTTGGTAATTGCTCTGGCCAACATACATACCGGATGTAGAAGATCGAAACGACAGCAACGTGCCAAGTACAGGATCTTCATTAGTACACTTGCCGCGTCCTGGCCGAGAACGCCCTCGTCTGAATAGTCGGACTCTGTGAAGGAGGTGTCCTCGATGCCAGGGGTCTCTGCGTCGGGTAGATCATGGTATGTGGCGGGTATGGTATTGGTAGAAGTTGTGTCCATCGATTTTGCTGGGCTGGATGATCTTGTCCGTGCGTTGAGCACACTAGTAGGTCTGGCGACCGACCCGGAGGAAGATGGCGATTTGGATCGCGAAGCCCTCGGCGAGTCGGATCGTTTCCGACGTGACCCTTTTTCCCTGGGCGCGCTTGGAGGCGCATTCCAGGTACCGCTCAATGCACTGATCTGTAAAACCAAGCATGTCATGTCGAATGCCACGAACGTGTTTTGCCGTATTGTATTCTTTCTCGTTGTGTGCAGGTAGCATAGGGCGTATTGTGGACATTCTTTTGTCGAAGATGCTCTGCGGTACGTCATATGCTTGTTGTCCACAACCCAAATATTGTGAGTATGGAGTAGGTGGATCCAAATCGATACCGCTTTTACGAATATAATCCCAGCCAGTCTGTAGATTATGAGCTGGGCCGGCCAATTTGAAATCGTCCACATATACTGAAAGTATCAGTCCCAGTTTGTTGTGTCTCCATACACATTCCCATCCTGAAATAGGCTCGAAACCGACGCTTTCCAAGCATGTACGGCATTTTCGTTCCCAAAAGACACCTGCAAGAGGGTGTCCGTATAGTGCCAATCGCAATCGGCACACTGGGTTATTGTATTTTGACCATGATGTCGGTTGTCGCCATTTAGGTATAGTAATCCAAGTATCAACTGGATCAATTCGTCCGTCGCCGTATAATAATGCCTGCGTGTAAGCTCCAGGTGCGTCGCTTTGCTCTCCCGCATATTGCGGTAATAATGCAGTAGCATCGCAAAGTTTGGAAGCCTCTATATGCGAAGCACTGGAAGCGGCGTCGGCGAATATGGCGGCCAAACCAGTTTCATCTTTGCCTGTATTGCCCTGAACCACCACTCTGCCCATGAATTTACGTAGATCAGGAGGAAGTTCTTCATGTTTGACTGAAGATAATTCCAAGATGTTGAAGAAATGCACCTTTGTTCCATTGCGAATAGCTTGTGACTCAATGTCAGCCTTTTCTGCAACGGTCTCCAACATCCATGTTTGTTTCTTTTCCAATCTCTCGCATTCTTTTCGTAGGGCTTCTTGTGCACGTGGTTCTGCGGCAACTTCTTTCTTACTCAGGTTTCTGGTAACTAATGCTGGGCGTGACCATGTCGAATCTGGTATTTTATCTCTGTGTGCCGGCATGTAGTTGGTCTCACGTGGCATGGTTGGTATTGCTACCGACTGGGTGAACTTGCGTATGAGCGGGTTCAAAGTCCCAAAGTCGGTTCCTTCATTATCCACAAATACCAAAGCACGTTCTTCTCCATCGTGCTGTTGTGGTAGTTGACGGTAGTATAGTACCGTGGTAATGTCACGTGGCCCACCAAGTAATTTGGCATGCAGTATTTCTTTGTTTGTCACGCCTTTGACATTCTCGTCGCGGATGACGTCACCATTGTCAGTGTCGTATGTAATCCGTCGTTCCACAGTATTCCATGTGGGTCCGCCTGATGTAGTAGTACGGAAATTGTTGACCTGTTTATCCTGTCTTGTCCACACTCTCAATGCAGCACGATCACGAATTTCACGGGCTCGTTTAACGTCGTTGGCGTAATCGATCTCTTTCTTTTGCTGTCCACGGGAAAGTGTTTTCCAATGCTCGGGAAGAACGTGATCAGGACGTGTAGTAGTCTGCACGCGTGTCTCGCGTCCACGAACCACCATTTTGCCGTCTGGCGTTATTTTTGGAAGCTCATAGAACTGAATCGTGCCTGTCCACGGCTCGCTCAGCTCCCTGTGGTCGTTGGCGCTAACACCATCCCAAACATCTCGGAAGTTACTTTCGCCCTCGAAAGTAGAAGTCGTTTTGAAATCTCGTGTCACGTCGAGTTGGTCAACAGGTACTGGTATATTCATGACGTCGTCCGTTGGAATGAATAGTTTCTTTCTTGGGGTACGAATGTGTCTGATGACGCAATATCCACGCTGTTCCCAGTAGTCTGGCTCCGGCGCTGGTGCAGCAACTTCGGAAGCCGATGTCTGGATATCAATAGCGTTATCTTCCGTTGTCATCATGGACGGATCATCCCATTCCTTAGGGTAAGAAAGTGGAGGATCAGGCATTGGCTTGTCACCCAAGGGGCGAGAAGTAGATGCCTTCACCTCGTCGTGTGCCTCAGGGTTATGATGTCGCAGAGTACCATCTTTCACGGGGTAGGTGAACTTGCCATCAGGAATGATGATGTCTTTGACTCTGTGCACATGACACAGATCACCATCAGGATTCTTGGCGTATGTAGCCGTGTCCAAAACAAGGTAGTCACCTGACCATCGTCCACCAGAGTGTAAGTGGTATCCCATGAATAACCCTTCCCGAGCGTTTTCTTTAAATTTTGCAGTCTCGTTGTTAATCTCGGGGTTGAGGCATTTCCAAAATATCCGAGCACCGAATGGTATGCAGTGCCCAGGAAAGCTTTCGCCAAATCTTATTTCATGAGCTGTCTTTTCTGCATGCTCCTCTTTGAGGGCAGCAACGCCCGTGGATGTATGCACAAAGTTGTGTCCACAGCAAAAGGCTTGCATAGCCTCTTTCCACCATTCGTGTCCCAGACCAGACATATGTAACACAGCTCTGGTACCAAGGATGACAATTTTGACAACCCGCTCAATCAATCCATTTGTCTGTGGACGATGTGGCGTACTCGTGTCGTGTCTCCATCCCAATTGGCGGCAAGCTTTCTGAAGCTCTCCAGAATTGTCTGTGTAGATATGCTTCACCTCATCGTTCGCGGCGATGAACTGTTGAAAGGATGCCTTTGTAGTAGCTGCGTCTTTGTGTAGCGCTGGGTAGGCCATGAAGATGCCAGTATATCTGTCAAGGACAACAAGTGCATATTTGTCGCCATGTTTGTCCGCGGCATCGTCTTTGGCCAGTACGATATGGTCAGCAGTTAGAGCTTCACCGAACTTCTTCGGGACAAAAGCTTCGTAGGCGTTATCCTCTTCGGTGGGGTCTGCCGGTGGATGTGGTTTGTGCTGTCGTCTACACGGGGCATTCTGTGCCATCGTACGAGAACAGATCTCACAGTCGGGATGTTTTGGGCTGTGAGTCATGTAATGCATCGGGTCGATCGGTTTCTTTTGTCTGTTGGGCAGAACTCGATCGTTGTCTGGATGCGTTCGTGTGGGTGTCTCTGTCGGTATGTCGTTGTCTGCTTGAGCTATATCGAACCCCCCGCATTGTGGAGGAGAACACTGCATCTGAGACGTAGGCGAGTCGGTGGTCGTGTCCACGTTGGTCTCGTCTGTTCTTGTGTCGGGAGGTTCTTCGACCGTGATGGTCCGTGCTCCTCCTCCCTCTCCGACATGTGGTCTCTTGGGGCAGGTCCCTATGTGGGGTCGTAGCTCGTCTGCAGTGGTTGGTTGCTCTGTAGTTTTGCAGCACCAACAAGTGTCGTTACAGCGGGCGGATGAACGCTTTCGCTGACGACGGCGGGGTGCTGACGAAGTGCATAAACGTGGTGGTGGTATCCGTGTTAAGTCGTCAAGTCGTAACTCTGGCACTCGATTGTTGACTGGAATCTTATACCATTGGCCCCCCGGATCCTGAAGCATGTAGCCCAGCTCAGGATCCCAAAGCTGTCGAAAGCCATCAACCTCGATCAATTTTCCAACTGATAGTAATGATGGGCAGTCTGGTAAAGCAAGGGCTGAACTATGCAGTCCAACTTCGGGTAGCCGTATGTCGTAGTGCTCGTTGACGGTACGATCACCATTTGCAGTTTCCAGAATATGCTCTTCGCGAATAGATATGCGATCCGACTCGGTCTGCGTAAGTTCATGTTTTCCCTGAATATGATGGGCAGAACCACTGTCAAGAACCCAAGACCTTGTCAATGCTGCAGTCGAGCGTGGAGTGTCGACTTGCTTTGTCGTTGTTGTCGTCTGGGCAGTCTTTGATGACTGCTTGACAGTGTCGTCATGCTTTCGGATCGCAGTTGGTGTGGCCACCGACTCTTTGTTGTGTCGGTAGTCGTACAGTTCGTCGTACCATAGTTGTGCCTATTTTTGACATTCTCGTAAGGCCTCTGCACTATCATCCCACCATTTTTGTGGTAATGGATCTGGTACTTTGACGATGTCACCCTCATTCGGCAGCTCTTTCCATCTGTCCAGTCTGGCTCTGCCAGATATGGTATGGAAATAGTAGTCCACGTTGCGTACGTCGAAGCGTATCCGACGACGTATCTTGGTAGATGTCGCTGTGGCCTTGGTGTTGGCCATGAGGGTCTTGTCGCGGATGACGTAACTGCGGTCTGACAGGCGTGAATGTCTAAAGTTGGCAGGAGAACGTGCTCTAGTGTTGGGTGAACCACGGGACGATCCGCGGCTCGGATACCGCTTGCCACGTCCTTTGTCACTGCCATATGATCGATCACGGCCGCGTGGACTGCCACGTCCGCCGCCACGATTGTCTCGTCCTCGGGAGGTAGATCTCGAAGATCTGTCGTAACGACTTCTCGATTGGCTGCGAGAGTCTTGGGACCTCCTGGATGTCGAACGGGATCGGTCGTATTGGCGTCGGTTGTCACGTCCCTGTCGTGAATCGCTTGCGTAGCGAAACCCCCCGCGTTGTGAAGACCGTTGGCTTCCTGATCCGCGGGATGGCGATCGGCCACGGCTGTCCTGGCTGGAAGTCCGTGGTCGACTCGGGCTTCGTTCAGGAGTCTTTGCACCAGGTGCGAGATGAGCGTATTTGCATTTGTCGCCTTTTGTGCACTTGTTCTGTGCGAAATCCTTGCACTGTGCGACGTGCGGGTAGTTACACTTATCACCTCTGGTACATGTGTTGCGCTTGGCAAAATCGAAGCAGAACGGCCTTGATGCTGGCTTCTTGTGATTCGCAGGAGTGGACATACTACGGCGGGGGTTGCCACCAGCCGTCGATGTTCTGGAAGATTTGTTGTGCTTCCAATCCCTGGAATATGTATGTAAAGCCTTGCACCGTTCACCATTGCGACAATTGCCTTTCTTCCATGCAACGCACACGTTAACCTGAGATCGTGTCTCGCGTTCGTACCGTAGCTTGTTTTGATTCTTCTCCAATTGTTTAATCTCCAGTACGTCCAGGACACGCTGTCGAAGCCAACCGTAGGTACGATTCGGGTCGCTCATCTTCATGCGCTGGTACTCGTACATGTCTTGTTTCATCCATGCATGTCTACGAATCTGTGTGCGGAATAGCGATTCCAATATCTTTGGATCGGGTACTTCTCGGCATTCCAAGAGTAAGGCGTCCCAATCGGTAATGAAACGTTGCAAATCTTCGTCTCTCATCCTCAGTTCTTTAAGGCGCTCGAAATCGTGCAGGTCGTCGTCGACGTCTGTCACTTTGTAGGACTGTAGGATATGCCAGTATATCTGGCGTCCTTTGAGCATGCGTCCTGCTTTGTGCTCTCTGGTCTCGATGAGCCTGATTTGGTAGCGTAAGTCTGAGGATAAGATGTCGCTCAGAGCGGTTGCGAGTTTGCAATCGATGCTCTCAAAGTCTCCACTGTCTTGTAAATCCTCGAATGTGCATTCGGGTTGTTCTGCCACGCATAGGAAGGCGTATGCTTTGGATGGTCGCCCTGAGGCGGCCCCGAAGTTCTTCCGCACTCTTTGCTGCCACTCCAGCAGCTGCGTGATCTTAGGCAAGACAGGTACACGGACGGTGTCTGACTCCTTGATAGGCGTCGTAGTATGGACCGACACCGCAGACGCTGGCTGTGAGGGTATCGGTGCACCGTCGATGGTTGGTTCTGTGCGCACAGGAGACACATGGCGTGTCTGTGCAGAAGCTGCCGCGGAGGCTGCTCCTGGAGATGTGCGTCGTTGTTGTCCTGCTGAAGCTTGTGGTGCTTCGGCGGACACTGCCGTCGGCCTGTGCGGGTCGGCTGCAGGTCGAAGGTGAATGTTGGTGTCGTTAGTGTGGTCGATCAGCTGATTCGTCCAGCTCGTCATGTCTTCTTGTATTTGACCCACCTTTTGGCGTGTATACTCATCAGTATCCCGAGACCGTTGGGAATACCGATCAAGCCGATGCTCGCATGCTCGGAGACGGGCGCTTTGTGCCTCCACCTCGCTTTCCAGACGTGCGAGATAACTCTCAACACGTACCTTCTCAGTATCTCTTTCATGAATAACCTGGGAGAGCTCTAACTGCGTGTGGTCCGCCGCCTTCTCAACCTCCTGCAACCTGTCAGTGAGGCGGGCGAAATCGTAAACCGTGGGAGGAGAATCCAGCTGATCAGTCTGGGCTCGTCCGACACGCAACTCTGCCAGGGCGTCCTGTACACCAGGGAAACGCTGCTCTATGTCAGAGATCCGGTTAGCGAGTGGCTGCACGACAGCGTTGGTCGCATCAAGCCTTTGAGTGATGACTCTCTCAGTACGCTGCAACATGTCGATCAGGTTCGACGAGTTTGTGTGTGCTTCGGTACGAAGCGTCGCCGTAGTGTGGTCTAGGTAAGATCGAAGATCATTGATCTGAGACTGAACGTCGCCGAGGTCTGTGGCCTCGGTTGGGGTTGGTCGGTTACGGAGCTGGTCGTGGATCTCATCGTGTAAAATCCTGACCGCAGAAATGCCTGTGTCGCGTACGATCACAAGTTGTTGCTCCATCTGCTCGAGATAGTTGCGCAGGTTCTCGACCATCGCCGTTCGCTCACCTGTGTGTGACACCTCACGATCAACCTGGTACTGCAGTTCTCCTCTGATGCGTCTATCTTCGGCGATCCTGGAATCGATGATCCCTAAGGCGCCGTCAAGATCGCGGCGTATGGCTGCAGTATCCGTGGCATTCGTCTGAACGCTCTGTAGTAGTCCAGAGTATTGGCTGGACACGAAGGTTTCAACCTGGTCTCTGAGCTCAGCTATGTCACCTGCGGCGGACGTCTCCGCCAGCTGGTCGTCTGAGATGGAGAGGTGGGGAGCGTCAGCTTCCCTGTGTCCCCTGTCGCGGGGAGTGCATGGCCTCTGAGAGGCAGTGCGCGGGCTCGACCTGCTCTCGCCGTATGGGCCTGGGGCTCCACGGCGGTTGCGCGCGGACGAGCTGCGACTCGGACCATGTGTGTGTGATGTCTCATCCGATGATACCTTGGGGTACCGCGTCTGCGGCTGTGCCGACACTGGTCTACTGAGTTCCTCGAAGGTAGCTACGTGCTCCGCCACAGGGACGGTCGCAGGGCTGGGGGTTCCAGCACCTGAGGTCCATCGGCGGTTAGCGCGGAAGCGCCCTGGAGTATCGAGACCGGTAAGGCTTTCGCCTGACGCGGTTGGGATTGCTCCCGACGGGGAAGGGGAGGGAGGATCAAAGGTCGGCGTGTGAAACTCCTTCCTTCCTGTTCCTACTCCTTCTCCTGTCCCCCCGCGGGCGGCGCTGCGGCGAAGTTCAGCAGCTAGACGCTCCTCGGGTCCTCGGGAGCTGGGGGGGGGTATCGGGGACACCAACACAGTCCGCATTAATGCTTTCCAACTCGTCACCGAGCCGTCGCACCGTGGGAGAGCTTGGACGCGAAGCCCCAATGGAACCCTTACGGCGCATGCGCCAAATCGGCTCCATTGGGCTCGCATGCAAGGTCACCGCGGGCGAGTCGGTGAAGGTGAGCGTTAAAGGGCTGATAACCTGTGTATGGGGTTGAAGTACAAGAGTACAGAACCCCTGATCCGTTGGTTGAGAGATGGAGGGATAGATGGATATCTTTCCCTCCCAAGCGATCAAGGTATGATCGCTCCAACTCAGTACCTGAGCCCAAACGGCCAGGCGCGGGAGAGGTAAGGATAAGGAGTATATATGAGGGTATTACACGGGTTCCACACACACATGGTGCCCCCAAGGCCGCCGCGCCATCAATCGTTTGAAGCGTCGGGACGAAGACATTCGTTCTAGTCATGTCGCTATACCATCTCTCCCAGCCTTTCACGGATTCGACTAAGTCGCCCCGTACATTTGGCCAGTCGAAGGCGGCCAGAGCTGGGCAAGATATTGGGCGAGCATATTGGTCAACATTCGTCTTCCATGGCAGCGGCAACCAAGTATTGATCGCAGGGGTCCGCCTTCTCACCCTTCTGGCTGAGTATTCAAGCCATCCTATGAGCCTTCTGACCAGGGGCCTCAAATACTGGAAGAAAGGGCCATGGCGCGCCGGTGGCTGAGCCACGGCGTCCGTTGGCACCCAAGCGGGTAAATTGCCTGGCAGGCTGTTGCCGAATATCTGGCCTGATGCCGCCATTTTAATATATTCCCCATTCGCCCATTTTCGCTCCTGCTGATGATTACTGCTGATGTTCTTCATCACAAGCGCAGAAGCTCTCTGTTGTCTATCCCCACGCACTTTGATCCATTGGGAACGGTTCCAGGGGAGATTGTGTTGATCTCTCACCTGTAATACATGTCCATGCGCCTCAAGGGACCGCGGGATTATTTCAAGATTCCACGTCTGAGACATGTAATCATGCGCGACTCTGCGCTTGCATGTAATCCGACAGCTGCAGACCGGACAATGTTCAAAGCCCGTTCCCACCCAGTGATAACGGAAGTATAGGAAGCTTCCATCATCTTCCCAAGGGGCGGATAGAACCCGTTCCTGTACTTCGGGTGACAGCTCTGGCCGACGATTCCAAGCCAACAACAGAGTCTCGTGTGTGTGTGGATCCAAGCAATAATCGACTCGTTGTCGAAAGTCACTTCGTACGAGGCCCACTCGCAATTGGAAAGTACTGACCAACGCATTTGGTTCGTTTGTCTAACGAGAGAGACGGCTTTGTCAATATCGGTGAATTTCGGCACCTCTCGGGGCACCAGGGTCCCGTCTGGGCAAACCCTGTATGAGAAGCGAGTGGGCACTCGGCCGGTGAAAACAAGAACAAGCTCCCAGGACTCGCGGCGTTTGGGAAGTTGTTCCCCTAGGTGGATGGCGTCGTCTGCGGGCCAAGTCCCCACCGACGGCGGTTCTCCTCCCAGTGCCTCATATCCCATGGGCACAAAACTCCTTGCAGGGAGAGGTTCTCCGTACCTCCGCTGGCTGAGCCACGAAGGGATACGAGTGGGATCAGGCATTGTTGGGCTCCTTTTCGTCGGAAGCAGCCTCAGCAAATCATAGTCTGCCTCGCGACAGAGCCCTGAGTCTCTCTTCGGAAAGCGGACTCTTCCATCCGTAGATTCCAAAAATGTCTGCAAGTCCGTGATATGAAGAAGCGATCCATGACTCCTGACTTGGCCTGGGTCATACGGGACATACATCCTTTCAATGGAAGCAACGAATGTTGAATGTCCCTGGCATGCTCGATAGAAAATAGGTATGGCGATTTCGCTCCTCTCTACTTCTTGCGATGGGCACGCCTTATATATTGTCCACATTTTGTGAACACTGGTTCCAACAATCTTGTCACTATCCTTAGGAAGTATTCCCAAGACTTCCTCTGTCTCTGGCGGCAGCGCGGCTAAGCCGTGTGCAGCAAGAGCATATGATTGAAAAATAAAACCGTTCTCTTCGATTTTCTGCACCAGGTCTCCAAAATAGACCCAGCCACCCGATGATCTCGCATAGTCAGAGCAATGCCTCGCGAGGTACACAGCGCATTTGCCTATTTTCCCAGCAAATATATCCGTCCGACAGCTCTGGGTACACCGCGTGTCCCAATGCAGCCGGCTTATCGCTGTCGTCGACCCCGACTACCAGCGGCTCAAGGCACGCAAAGGTCTCGGGAGTAAATCGTTCTGGGACATCATCGGGTTGAAATTCGGCTCTGAGGAAGTCCTTTGCCGGTTCAAACGTGCCTTCAGCTTGGCTGAGGCTGCTCAGCAACGCGAAAATCGGGTCTTCCGCAAATTCAGCAATGTACCGAAGCGCGCTCCCTGTCTGATCGCGGATGGCTTCGATATGCGGCGGAACGGGGCCGGTTATATGTGCGTCGTGGACCTTTTGCTTCATCGGTCCAGGTGTTCTCCGGCTGACTCGTCCGCGTTCTTCTGCCGTAATATATAGCTGTCTGCCCTTGAATGAGACAGCATGCCCCGCAATGACGTCTTGATCCTCATCGCGAGGATCTATGGACAGGGGCTCGCTCTGTCTCTTTTCAGGAGCAGGCGACAGACTCACTCTGCAGAATATATTTTCAGATGCTGGACCAAAAAGGTAAGTCTCGTCTTCCATAGATTCAATGAGCTCGGGGTCCCCATCGCATGGTAAAGGTTGTACTAATATCCTCAGGTTCAGCGTCTGCTCCCGATATTCCCGGATTGCCTGAGGCATCCGGGTGCATTGCTGATGCTTTGGGAACATGCGTTGTCCCCTCATCCGGTGGTTCCACCGTGGGGGGCACTGTTGGTTCTTGATGTGCGTCCAGCTGATCATCATGCTCCGCTCCGGTTGGACCAGGCGGAGGAGTCGGAAGACTAGCCGTCGCGGCTGAGCCGGACGGAGGGGCAGGAGGAGTCGGTACTCTGGCCACGCTTGCTCCCGAACCATCTGCCTCTCCACGTTTAGACCTCCTGGGTCTCTCCGGCACCATGGGAGCACGGACAACAGTTGGTTCCGCTTTCTGGATCTGCTCGACAACAGCATCTGCAAATTCATTCCATACAGTGGAATAAGTATTTGGTCCATGTTCGTTAATCTGTTCATATCTCAGATAAACAGATTTCGCGGCTTCAATAAAAGAGACAGCTTTTATTCTGAATCTTGTCAATTCGGGAGTCTCCGGCTGTCCAATGTCTTGCGCTCTCGATCGGAAGCCGCGCAGATTGTAAAAGAACTGTTTTTCATTTTTCAATGCACTGAGCGCTCTGTAGCGCGAGAAGTGTGTACTCGGGACGTGTTTTATGGGTTGTAGGAGAATAGTTATATCATCGTCTCCAACAAATACTGGCGAGTCCTCAGAGGAATAATCCCCATCCGACTGAGTCGGGGGGCTTGCGCCTGGGGTGTCCAATGCATTGTCGCCTCCGTCTCGGGCAGGAGCCACCTCCTCGGCAGGGGTAGCTTTCGCTTCGGCCATCAATGCGCTTTCAACGAGGTTCTGCGCTTCTTCGGGTTGATCTCTTGCAGCATTGCAGCACTGCCTTCGGCATGCTGTGCCCCCCCCCCAACGCTGGCCCCTCTAGGTGCAGATTTATACCAAGGCTCAGCACTCTGATGGCTCTGATCGATAGGCGGAAGGTCGGAAACATTGGTTCCGATAAATTCGGTCAAAGCGGGCGGAGGATCACGCATACTTGGCTTCCAAGGTTGGCTGCCAGCCGTGTCCTTGCCCCCCGGCTTTGCCGGTGGCTGCGTCGGCGGGGATGCCGCAAGATCTCCTTCCACTCGAGGCATCTTCGCTGGCGGAGGACCCACCGTCTGATTCTGGTCTGAATTGCGGCGGAGGCGGATCTTTCTTGGGCATAATCTCCTTTGCCTGCGGAACACCCCCCTGCGTTGCCACGCTCGGCTTCTTGGCCGGCGGCGACGGCGGTGCTTGAATCGCCGGTGGAGCCCTTTTGGGGGCGAGCTCTCTCGGTCCTCCAACAGACGATCCCTCCTTAGGAGGAGGGGGGGCCTTAGGAGTAGTGGGCCAAGTGACGGCCCCGGGGGGCGGCGCCTTATATGGCCTATCTTGGTTCGCAGGAGTCTGTCCCAGGTTCGGGAAATCCCCGGTCGCGATCGAAAATTGGGTGCCGGGCGGCTTAGCCGCCGGCTCCACCTGTTTCGCTTCCGCAGCCTTCTTTGCCTTCTCTTTTTCTTGTCTATTTTGTTCGACCAGCCTCGCGGACTCCTCTGTGGCCTCGCTCCTGTGCGTCGCATGAACCTTGGTCAATCTGACCCCCTTCTCTTGGAGCCAAGGCCAGATGTTGTCAAAAATTGCGTTATCGAAATATGGGCTTTGTCCCCTTTGCCGATCAAACGGTTTCAAATTGGAACCCAGGCCATCTGTGCCTCCCGGACTTTGTCCGTGGCCGCAGTCCGGTTTTCATCTCGGTATCTTTCGACCTCAAAGTCCTGCTCCAGGTTCCAACCGTTCTGTTTGGCAACATTCAGCAAATGTGCGCACGCATCTGCAACGTACAGCGCAGCCGCGGTCCAGTGGTATAGGCGCAGCTCATGCAACACATCGCTCGTTGGGTCGCTCACACACTGTTTCGGCGATCCTTTGATGGCCCTTGGTCTTTTGGCATAGAAAACAATCTCAGCCGTTACCCAAATGCCATGTCCAAAGGTCTCCTCAGCAACAGAATACGGGGTGTGAGTGGCGGGGTTATCAGTACATCGGAAAGAATACGCTCCAACCGCATGCGTCTTAACATTCCGTCCGTATCTGGGATCCGAGGGGAGCAACTGATGACCCTCCAGTATTGCATGAAGGGCAGTCACAGACGTACCGTGTGACTGCTTTGTCCAGCCTGCGGATGAGTCTGAGACTTCCGCAATCTTTTCATATGTCACAAAGAAAGACAATGAAAGCTCGACGCAATGGGCCCTGCCCGCCTTATGGGTCTTCGTCGCTAACTTAGCCCAGTTCAAGCGATCAGCCACGGTGGCTGTCGGGCTTGCTATTGATCTGTCGGCTTTGATCCTAAAGAAACGCCCCCAATTCGGAACTATGTAACTCGGCGTCGCAGGCGGGACTTTCGTTGACTTCTGCAGCAACTGGAAAGCAAGCCACGCTTCGCTGTTAGCTGCTTTCTGAACCATTTTCTGTTGCTTGCTTCTAGCAAGATTCCCCCCTTGCGCGACTTCTGCAATGCGGCCTTCCTCGCCCGGGCAGGCGTTCCCCGGCATCGTGCCACGATGGAGGTTTTTGCGGGCAACCGTGAATGGACAAAGAAAACCATGATATGTGATCTCTGTCCCCGATGAGCTTTGAAAAGGCAACCTCCTTGTCTGCTGGCGCGGAAGACAACGTGGCCAGAAGGGCTCCTCTTTTCCAGGATTACCATATGTTGGCCGCTTCGGGAAATTGTGCATGCCGCTGAGCTCGGTTTCGCCTCCCCCTGGGCACTTATTACGGATGAATTTTTCTGCCGCTTCACCGGGCGCCTCTGTCTCTTTAACACCAGATGGTGGCGCCAAAGGGGGAGCGCGAGGCGACTGAGCCGTTCGCGCGCTGGAACCGGAGCCCGCAGCGGCTGAGCCGCCGGGCCTGGCATCTCCGGCCGAAACAGAAGCACCGGCCGATGGTGCGGCGGGGACAGGGACAGCTATGTCACCCGATGTCGCGCCACTCACCGAGACGGCTAAGCCGCTCGGTGCAGCCGCTGGCGCTGCCTTGTTCAGCTCGTTGAGTGCAGTACGCATAGGCTCATCATTGTGCACGCCTTCGTTCTCCGATCTTTGGCTCCCCCCTCTGGTGGCGTTCCAGGACAGAAAGTTTCTCCGCGCGGCAAGAAGTAGGCATCATCCTTCCATGGGAGAAAATCATTATATGCGGCCCCCTTCTTAAGAAAGTTCACAAAAGCCTTTGAGCAAAATGAATGTATTGCACCACCTCCAGATCCGTTTGAGACGGCTGGGAAATCGCCGTCAGTCAAGGGCGCCTTAAACGTGCGGGCATTGAATATCGACGTGGGTGCATTGCCCACAGCAGGAGCCCAGTCCTGCCAGTGCATGACAAGGTCTTTAATGTCCGCCTCCTGCTTGGCATACCCGCCTCCTCTCGTCGCGCGCGTTATACGACCGCCCCGGGCGGCTGAGCCGCCGGAAGGTTGGCAGAGAAATCACACAGCTAGCTCGGCCGTTTTGGTCATGTAATCTGCGCACATCTGACCAACATTCACGCTTTCAATACACCCTCCATTGTTCAGATTGTAGTCCGGGTGGCTGGCACCGTAATGAAAAAAGTCTCCTGGGCGGTGCCTAAGCTGTCGGTAGAGGCTCACTCCGGCAAGAACCATTATCCTAGGAAACATTCCCATTGCTTTGTAGCGTTCAATCCGACGGTTCATTCTGGCTCGGACCAAGGTGGTAACATCGTCCCACATCGGGTCAACGCCACCGTCATCGTTCTGCCAGCACTTGTGGTCCCCACCAACAAACGTTAACTATATCAATCGCCCCCTCGGATGAACGACGCATCGCGTCGTCAATCAGCGTAACGGCGTCGTTTATCATGAACCTAAGGCCCCCTGCGAATGCGAGCGGGTTCTCCTATCTTTCTGGCCCACTCCCAACTCCGTTTAGCTGAAATGATTTATCAACAATGTCATTGAAATTCCAGAAGGTAAGACGGATCGGAGTGCGGGTCACTTTTATGTAGTACCGGGTCTGGTCCCACTGAAACTTGGAAGAGGCATTGCGAATGTTCGAAATCTGCGCTCCACTCATGCCGTGCTGTACACTTCCAAGCACCGAATTTCAAAGGTTATATTCAGGAAGCAGGCTGTTCTTCATTTTCCCGGGTGCGTCCTTGGATACAACTGTAGAATCTGAAACAACGTGGACAGAGCAAGACCAATAAGTATTCGACCCGTTCCTCATTAAGCTCAGTGGGCGAAAGAAATCTGTCACGGGTTTCCCCGTGTTCGACATGGCGGCGAGGTCCTCTCCTATAAACGGGATCCATGAATGTCCGCTAACTTTGGCGATCTGGGAAATGGCCTGACACTTCTTAATGAAGGTCAGTTTGGTCTACCAGTTTGTTCATTTTCGGATCCGTGACCCCACTATAGGTCTAAGATTTCGTCCACCTTCTCCTGCCAGTCGTTCATGGGGCGTCTGGGATCTTCCGCGAAAGCCCCCTGCGTCCGTAGATGCTCTAGGACGTTCCAGGGTCCTCGCCCGATGCACGGCTGATCGTCAGACTCAGCTTTAGCTGCGGCTTGTCCTGAGTCGGGCGGCCCTCCCCTCCACCACCTCCTGAGGAGGGGTGAGCAGGTGGATTGTTTCCCGAAGAGGATCCGCCGGATGCTGGTGGAGCTCCACCTCCACCGGCTGAGCCGCGGGGCGGGCCGCCGCCAGTTCCCCCGCCGGCTGCTCCGGGAGGGTTATTGTTGCCAGATGTTTGGCCGGCGGATGATTCGCCGGCCGCTTGTCGCCCGGCTCCAGGGTTGCTCAATGCGGGCTGATTGCCGCGCGAGGCTGCTTGTTGGCTGGCCGAAACGACTGTGTCGTTCGGTGCCTCTGCTGCCGTTCGCGGCGTCTTCTGCGGCGAGTACTCATCGGCCCCTGGATCGAGGCCATCCTTGGCAAACCATGCATCAAGGTTCTGCGGTCTTTTCCACGGGCGCTGCCTTTTCCGCCAGTAGACCGCCTGCTGAGGAGAAGTCTCGAAATATGTCGCTCTTGCAATGGCGGTAAGGGCCTCCTCGACAACATGCACTGGCGCATGATATAGGCCTTTGACCACTGGGAGAGCGAACATCGCCCCCCAGCCGTCCCCGGTGGCTGAGCCACGGGGAGGCTTTCGGGGAGAAGGGACCCAAGTCTACCCAGATTTGTGGGGAGCCCTCTGTCCAGTGATCTATCACTGGGACACTCACATAGGCTCCAAAGATAGTCTCACACCGAACAGCTGGGCCGACAGTGGGACCTATGACCTCTTCTGGCTCGAGCGTTCGAACTGTGCAACGGTATCCTCCTGGCGGGTTCATGTGCGCCTTACTGACCAACTTCGCCTTTTCGTCAGGATACGTCTGAAAGAACGTACCAACTGGAATCTTGTCCAGGCCAGGAGGGCAATCGAAACGGCGCGTTGCCTTCCGCTCGAACATCGCCCAGTGCACCGTCCACGGATCTTGCGAAAACTGGGAGTACAAACGCTGAAATATCGTCTGTGACGTCGCGTCCAGGTCTGCCTTCAAGGCGGTCACGACTTCGTCGCTCCGAATATAAAACATGTCATGCCTCCACATCGTGTAGCGCCAACCCCATCCCTTCGTGGGTATAAAATTTGGTCTCCCCGGTAGGCACTGGTCGGGACCGCTCTCTCAACTTGTCGGGGTAGCATCGGAAAACGGGTTTGTTCTTCCAGGAGTCGACGTCCCCTGTATTGGAGTTGGCTGCTTTCTTTGTGGGCAGACCATCCCGGAAGGCTGCCTCTGCAGCCCTTTTGCGAGCAATTATCTCTTCGCCGCGACTCTCAACATCAGCTTCCATCTCGATATCCGCCTCGGATACGACATCATTCGGGCTGAAGTCGTTATCTCTTGTCCCGCCCGGCTGAGCCGGCGGGCAAGCCTCCCCTCTCGACTGAGCCGGCGGGGTGGCCTTTCGAATTGTGTTGGGAGGAGCATCATCTTTGATCTCTCTCCCTTGGTTTTCCTCTCCGACTGAGTCGGAGACGAAATCATCTACTATGTCGTCTGAGCGGATCGAAACAACGCCCTCCCCCAGCGGCTTGACCGCTGAGTCACTCAACGGTCGACACATGGGTTCGGTCGATGCTCTCTCAGACGCGCGGGGGCCGCGGCAGGCAAGGCTCGAGCAGTCGCCGCATGGCAACCGCTCGATCCCAGGGGGGGCTGGCCGCGGGGCAGCCCGCGCATGCTCTAGAGAAGAAATGGCAGCGGCACAAACATGATTAGAGGAGGAGATAGGACGACGACGAGACGACAAAGATCTTTCTGCGGCACGGGCAATGGCAAATGGACCTGCTTAGCAGAAGCATCCGTGTAATATTCTGCACTCTTGCACTCTCGTCCTCTAGCCTCAACATGCTCGCGTGTGCCATCACATCTGCGCTCAAGCCCCTCCGCAACAACAGAGGAGGTAGTAGCTATCGCCCAGGGCTTTTTCATGAAATTGTCCTTGCTATCCTTTAATCCATACGCACATCCGTGCAACGCCGTCTTAACAAACTCTAACTCTCTCATGAAACCTTTTACCTGAGGATCTCTCCAATAATTGCACTGGGTAAGCCATTCAATACAAACAACGCCCCCCGCTTTGTGCATAGCGCGGGCAATCTCCCGGAAATTCCAGAACAAGTATCTGGAATCAGTTCTAATACCACGAAGCCTACGCATCGCTCTGTAATTCCGGTACGAAAATAATGCGCCTCGTTCACATATTGCCAGGGAGAGCCTCACGTGCAAGGCATAGAACCCCACAACGTAATATGTTTTCCCTTGAACGTATTAATATCGTTCAATGCTATTCTAAGTCCCTCATCCGTCCTCACATCTCCCTTCTCGGTGTATCGAATCACTTTACATGAGTTATCGACAAAATTCTTTGAGTCTCCTATCCTGCTCTGAGGGCCACAACAGTATTCTAACAAAAGCCTTTCCCCGGCCCACGGAGTGGCCGGGGCGCAATCTTCTCGGATCCAGAACTCTGTGTATCCAGTCCATCTACTCGGGCAATAGTCACCGTCGCTGGAATCGCCATTCGAGTCGTATTCAAATGGATGATGATATTTACTTTTGTCACGCCAATTGTCGATGCGGCCAACCGTCAAACCTTGTTGGGTATTGACGGCATAGGCGCGGCGCCTATCATCTAACTTTTCGGGGTCGACTGGACAAGCACCGATTGCAGGCATGAGCGTAACAAGTCTAGGGGCAGAATGCCATCGTTTCAAACTCTGTTCTTGTTGTATACATGTGTCATTTTTGTCTGAGAACCAGGCAGCCGCAGCAGGTGGAGGATGAGGAAGAAAAAGGTTGTAATTGAGAATACCTTCCATATTTTTGGGCAACATCGAAATATCTGACTCATTCTCACTGCCCGTCATGTCAAACATTGTTTTCATTGCGCGATCAGAACTTTTCTTGGTTATATTCTCCATCGTTCTCGTTTTCTCAGAGCTTCTGCTGTAACCTTCTCCGGTCATTAGAAGGGCAATATTACCCGCATCTTCGGCTAAGCCGGATGCATCCGCAATCGCAGCTGCGCTGGGAGCGCATGCCTCCACGGCTTTGCCGGGGGCAGCCACAACGGGTTTACCCTTGTTGGGGCGCTTTTTTTTTGTTGTTCATCTTTTTGCTAGGTATAGCAACTCCTCTCCGCGAGGCCGAAGTCGGGCCCGAGCGGGGCTTCAGAATCCCCCCGGGTTTCAGGGGGAGTCCGTCTGAAAACGTCGAGTCCAGATGATCATGGTACCGCTTAGCGGCCCAGAATTTGGGTGTAACAATGTTGACAAGATACAGAACTTTAACCCAAGCCAAAGGGTCGATGCATCTTTTGGTTCCTATATCGGCAGCCTCGTTTTGAGTTATTTCATACTGGAGCTCAACAAGGCCACGAGAAAACTGTTCGGACACAGCTGCAGCATCAATTCTACGTGTTCTCGGTAGATGCATTAGTTTCAATGACCCACCTGCCTTGATGATTTTACAAACCGCTTGATTATCTTCCAACAATAGACATCGCACTGGTCTGTCAAGCAGTATTTCCCAAAGCGGTAGTGCCGCAAGCAACTCCTTGCGCAACGCATGGTCAGCAGCGACAATATCAGCCTCGAGTGTACTGTGGGAAACACACGCTTGTCGTTGCGATCCCATAGACTGCCCAGCTCTAATGCATGGGGGCCCCAAATGGCTTCATAACTGGCACTCGTGCTCCGATGCGTGGGAATGTCACTTGCCAAGTCTGCATCATAATATTGCGTTAACAGAACATCTTCCTTTTTGTCACCTACCCACGAGGTCACGCGGCAATGGAGGGTACATTTGATATAACATGTGAGGCGGAATAGATCCATGTCTTATTGTTCTGTCCATTTTGCAATGCAACTGGCAGTTTGATTTACAGCACGGAGCAGGTCGTATCTTGCCATTCTCGCACCATAAAGTATCTTCACCAATACTTTTGCTGCAGTGGGTTGAAGCACGCCAGACTCAATCGTAGCTCGGGGTCATCAGGGCTTGCTACTGCTGCGTCAAAGCCAAGAACTTCAATCTTCTGATCAGGGGGGCCGGAATCAACGTTGATTCGCAATGTTTACGCTATGGCCTCCTCAACTAGGGAGTAAATCTCGCCTCGTGGGCCGCCCTGGCCATCTTCGAGATCAGTAAGTTCAGGGCCAAACAAGTGCCCGCGGCCGGATAAGTAGCCGGGTCGGTGTCCGTTAATTGAGCATATAATGTAACACAGGATTCAAAGAACTCTGTCATGTCGTACTCTATTACTTTGACTAGTTTCGGTTCTCTCGGCTGATATGGCTCGGACGGCTGAGCCGTCGAATCACCCCCCGTTTCCTTTTCACTACCCTCGTCTGTGACGGAGGCGTTTTTCTTAACCTTGGGAGGAGGCGGGTCTAAGATTGCAGGCAACTCCCCCTGCCATTCAACCGTTCGTGTTGACAGTCTATGCTCACATCCCAAATATCTTCCAACAGCCGTTGGAGGGTCTATTTCTATTCCCTTGGGACAGTTATCATAAGGTTATTACAATAGTTTCCAGCCCTCAGCGAGCTTGTCGGCAGGTCCCGACAGCTTGAAATCAGTAACATAGATAATCAGAAAGATCTGCAATTTTTTTTATGGAAATACCAGCTGCGCCACGGATTGCACCTCACAAAACCTTTTGTCTTGACATGTCCTTCACAATGCTGCTCCCAATATCCACCTGAATCAGGGTGCCCGTACAATGAAAGATACAGCGGGCATACAGGATTACGCATGTGGGACCATGCTTTAGGCCATTCGTCTCGAGGCAAGAAAACCCATGTGGGGAGCCTCCTAGCTTCGACTGAGTGTAGGCTTGGCAGGCGTCCGCTTGCTCGATGCTATGACCTTCGAATAGCCCGTAGGTGTCAGCTGCTTTGCTAGCCTGCACTGTAGCAGGGCAGCTGGAAAGTCCCTGGGATAATGCCGCATCCCTATTTTGATCTCTAACACTCGAACCATCAAAAACGACCCGACCTTCGTACGTGCGATCTTTGTGTCCTAGCGGTAACTCCGAGTTCTTTTCAACGAGGATCGCAAATAGCCGGCCAAAGTGGGCCGTCTTTCCCTTGAGTTCGGCAACTACATCGGAGTAGTATCTGACACCATCCTCTATCCATGTGCCTATATCTCGCAACCTATCCCATTCTTTTCTCAAGGCAGCTTGGGCATCGTTATGGCCTCGTCCTTTGAGACAGATCTGGCGACAGCGGCATCAATGTGGGCGAATTGCCAATCGTTGGGAAGTTGGATGGGTTCATCGACGGTCGAGATAAGGTCAGTGAAAGGATTGTAGAAGCATTGCAAATCAAATCTTTCCTTTCCACGATGACTGAGATCTGCGGCCGAGTTATGCTGTGACGGCGTCCGAGGCACGCTTCGCCGCGACGCGGCGGCCGCCGGACTCGAGGTCTGGCTTGCCTCGCGATGGTCTTCAGGCTCGTCATCATCATCATCGGACAAAAGATCCCTACCGGCTGAGCCGGAGGGAAGCCCATCTCGTGCAATAGCGCCTCCGTACCATGTCTGTTTCCACCAAATATCCTCATCATCCGAAATATGTCCTACATAATCATCTTCCTCTGAGGATTCATCGGTCACAGATGCGGCTTGGCCGCCCTGGGTGTGTCGCGACGCCGCCCCACGCCCGCTGCCAGGGGTGTAGCGCAGGCTGTTTTTCTTCAAACGACGCAGCCGCTCAGCCACCTTAGGTGCTGTTAGCCTGGCCTCAGGAAGGGCCGCAAGTGGCCGAGCCACTGCGGGTTCGGGCGGATTCGGTGGATCACCCACATCCAGGCCGATGTCACGCAGAGGCCTGAGCAAGGGCCAGGATCTTCTATGCCGAAAAAGTTATCTCTTTTCTGCCTTGTACTGTTCTACGGCCTGTCAGCGTTGTGCTTGATTCATGTTAAACCATCGTCCAGGATGTATCCCAGGATTGGTCGATTCAGGTAGCTTGTTCAGCCAGTGGGCACTGTGCTTCGGGTCTGGGTTTGTTGCCCATACTCGAGTTATAGGAACGTAATCGGGATCAAAATAAAGAACAACTCGAATGCTGCATGTCTTTCGACGACCTGTGAATGGAAGCTCCTGCGTCAACTCCTCTTTTGTAAGTCCAGCAACGATTCGTCTGTCCTCGAAGTATTCCATCGTGTCCAGCCAGATTTTTATTGTTCGAGCAAGAAGTTGTCCTTTCCCGGGGGCCTTCTCCCGCGGCTTAGCCGCTGAGAAGTTGGACTGTCTGTCCAAGCGATACTCGAGTTGTGCGAGTCCCCGTTTTTGGTTCCTATCTGCTGGATGGGAATCGCGCTGAGGATCCCTACCGTCGACTACCATAGGCTCGTCACCCACACTCAAAACTCCTGGGCCGTCGTCGTCTAAATCGGCCTCTGAGTCGAAGTGTGGAGCGCCCTCGCCATCTTGAGAAGGCGGTGGCGCAACAATAGCAAGACCATCAGTATTAGACATGTTGTCCGGTCTTATCCCTGTGGCTGGTTGTGGTCCGTCTGGGACGGCCGCAGCTTCTCCTGTTTCTGTAGGGATTGTGACGGAACGTACTTCTGTCGCCGCTTTCTCGTACGCTTTTCGCAAAGGGAATTGAGGCGACTGGTCATCAGCAGTACCATCTAAGATGTTGCTGTACACCTGGTCAGACATCTCAATGGTGGGTCGTTTTCCCTCTGGGGTACGCCCTGATTCCATGTTCAGACCGTCCAATTGTCTCAAGGGTACAACATACCTGTCTGATCCAACCAATCCCCCCGCTTTGTGCACATACCCCAAGTATATCCCTGGAATCATCGTTGCGCCACTCTTGGCGGTCCGAAATCTGAACTCAGGTGGAGGCACATAGCGCACGAGGGACCCAAAGGGAAGGATCGGAGCATCAAATCTACATTCAATGCGTCGCTCCCAACTTAACTGTCCCTCTGCTGGGGTTCTCGTATTAAACAGAAATATCGGACCGCGTAAGTCCAAAATGGTGGTGGAAGATCTGCCTGCATGAGTAAGGCCCTGGCACCCATCTGCACCGCGCCATTTGCGCGTTCAGCAGCAGCGTTATGTTTCTTATCTCCTGGGATGGTAGGACCATTGGCAATATTGAGCTCGTAACATGCCCTCGCAAGCTCTCTTGCACCATCGGTATAACAATATTATAACTTCTCCTCCGGGGCTCTCAGGTTTACTAAAAAGTTACAAACGTGAACCGCAGACTTGTCGCGTACACCCTGAGCGGCAAGAAAATCCGTAGCTCGGTCGCGAAAAGTCACACACGCGGTCTCATCGTGGAGCCCCCGCGAGAGTTCATCCATCGCAAACCAATGATCCATCATCGTCAGGTGTCCGAACGAAGTGGGGTTAGCGTATGGGCGGGGAACCTTTAGCCCTTTGTTTTGCGCCTTGCGCTGTTGCTTTCTGATAGCTTTGGCCCGATTGCATACTGAACAATATGGGTTCTTGGGAGCATGAGTTAGAAGGTGCGGCAGGGAGGCCGCGGCCTTTTTAAGCCGCCCGGCAAGGGTATCCGACACCTCAACCTCCGCAGCGACTGGGTCTAAATATGTAAATCTGGCGGTGCGTCGACAACGACTAAGTCGACACCGTCAGCGTCTCCAACTTCACCCTCCTCTGGTCCTGGGGCCGCGTTGCACGCACTGGAGTCCAGTCCTCGGTTTATGTCGTAAGGAAGGCATTCCGGAACTCAGTGCCCATAAGGGCACCTGTATGCGGCAGCGCAGGCCTCGGCCTTGCCGGGCTGCTCGTCGCACTGACCGACAGCTTGACCGTGGTCGGGCAAAACTGAGAGACTCTTGGAGGCAGCGATGCCGGTCGGCGTCCGATTCCACGCGCTTTCACTAACCTTTTGAGGCGAATAGTAGAAGTAGGTGATGGTATCCGCAGAGTCTATTGAAGATGGAAAAGCGGGCGCGATCTCAGTCGGCCGACCATCAGCGTAGCTGTGGGTACCAATCAACTCATGTGTATGCAGGTCTATGGTTACGCGAGTCTGGACAGCATGGGGCGGAGGGCCTCCCGCCGATTCCACATTGTCCAAGAATGCCTTGGCGCCTGGCGTCGCGCAACACCGCCGCTCGGGGGGTTCACCCCCTCCGGCGGCAACCGCGCACATCCACTGACGCAGCGCCTCTTTGCCTGATAGGGTCAAGAACGGTATATTGCCCTCAACGGCCAGGTCCACTCTTTGGCCATTGGGCAATAACAGGTAGGGTATTTGACCTGCTGGCCAACAGCAGCTAAAGCCGCGATCCATGCACCGCTCCCCTATCGAAATCACGCACGGAGTCTCCGGCATGACTACAGCGTTAAAACTACCACCCTTAAATTTGGGACATGCGATGCGAACTGAACCGAGGGCCTTTGATTATCCCCCGGCAGTATTCAGAGTGATCGATTGCGGAAGCTTTCGAAGCAATCTCATTGCACCTGCACTTCTAATGTGTTTCTCCGCTATGAGGTTATACCCGCACCCAGTGTCAATGATGAAGCTCAGCGCGCCAAGATACGCAGCATCTTTGTCTGTGCATCCAGCAGCGGCTGCGCCGCGCGGGCCCCCTTCCCCCTCCTCGGTTCTCAACCAGAGATGTCAGACATCATCTTGCAGGCCCGACGCTCTGATCAGAGCTTCCGCAGTAGATGCCCTCGACTGAGTAGATATGTCTGCGTACTTATCCTGGGAATTTCCTACTATCTCTGCTACCCGAAGGCAACTCTTTCAAGTCGTGGCGACGCGCCTTTCTCCAAGTGATAGTTGGCTTCTCAGTAGAGGGGTGAAAACGGACATGGAGATTGCATCTATCACTGTTCCGATGTCGGATGCAACTCTTACTAGGGGGGGCACACCCGTACTTCTAGATAGCGTCCCGAGAAAGAAGGTACAGGAAATTCGCAAGGACATTGACGAGACTCTCGACCTGTTTACTGCTTTCCTGGTGAAACTCACCGCCGGAGGGATTCCAGTAGTCTCCGCCGCCCGCATCAGCAACAGCTTTCAAAAACTTAAGGCTGGTTTGTTCTTGCCCTGGGAGGCCCCGAAACAACGGAGCAGGGCGCGCTATGGCACCCAAGCTGACTTGGTCAGCGGGTCTCTTCTGACCCCCCCGCTTTCTGTTTGACCGACGCAGGCTTCGCCACATCCGTCGAGCAAGGAAGACAAGAAATAATACCTTTAACACAATTATATGCATCATTCCTCCAGCACTGACGGCTGAGCCGCCAGTGCGGAGCCATTGTCACGGATGACCGTCCGTGGTCTGGGCAAACCAGCACTCTTTGCCGCGCGAGCACTTGCCCGTCTCCTTAAAGGAGCGACATATCATGTCTTTGCTTTTGCCTTTGCCTTTGTTCTTGCCCCATCCTTTTTGCGTTTGTCGGAGTTACTACTGGAGGCTCTCCAGCCACTGTTACCCCCCGTCGATGAGACATTGGCAGCGGCGGCATTGGCTCGTTTAGCTGCGCGCTCGCACCCCAAGGATTGCCCCGCGTTAAGCTTCGATTGCTCCCACTTGTCGCGCTTAAGTTTCTCAGCGTCGCTCAATCCTCTGCGGGCTTTATTGCAACCGTCGGCTGGTCCTCGACAATTCTTGGGATCTCGGGGCCACGCGCAGCATGGAATAGTACTCTCTTTCCCACGCGATTGGTTGGATTGACTCCTGTTTTTCTGTTGCCCCCCTCTCCCGCGCCCGCCCGTCGGGGTCTGAGATCGGCTCTGCCCTTTTCGGCCTCGATCCTTAGATCTCCCTCTGGGATTCTGATCCTGGGCAGGAGCGGCACTAGACTTCTTTCCTGCACTCGGCCGAGCCGGCGCGGCGTTTTTGGGCTTCTCATGATTAAAACGACAACCTTTCCCCGCGTAAGGGCAGGTTTCGCCCTTGCGCACGTGCTTACGTGTCGTCTCGCCCTTAGTCAATCCGCTTTTCATGACGTCAATGGATTTCCCTAGTTTAGCTGCCATCTCTGCCGGAGCGGCTTTGCCGCCGGCATTCCTCCGGTTGTCATTGCCCCCGCCTCCGCCGAACCGGGCCTGCCTAGCACGTTGATTCAAAGTGCCCTCATGCACGCCGATGTTCCACTCTTCTTTTTCTCGCAACAGCATTTCTTCAATCTGCTCCATCAGCAGTTCCTAACTCTTCGCGCCATGTTCCATTTCATCCTTTGACATGTCGTATAGTTGGCATGCAAAACTCAACTTGATCGGCTTTCTGCATTGCTCAAGGAAGTGTGCATGAATCGAGGCCCTCATTTCATCAGACGGAGGCCGGGCGCCGTAGAGCTGTTGGTATACGTCTGCCCACTCATTATAGAAATGATGCAGGTCAGCATCTGGCTTGCGGGGGTCAATAACTACCTTGAAGATATCACGCGAAATGCGGTGTTGGCCCAACTCCGACCTAACGGAACACCAATGGCAAATGGCTCGTACCATCTCGCGTCCAGTTAAGAGCCTTCCCTCGTTCTGGGCGCTGTATTCCATTCGAGTGATCTGTTGGAGGAAATGAATATGATGACCAGGCTGGCTGCGATCTCTTCGCATTTCATTGGGTTTCTCAATCAGATTTGCGGCGATCATGAGGTCAAGACGCTGGAAGCGCCCTGCGTCTTTCAGCTGCTCATCATCCACAGCTGGGTTCATAGCTTCCGTGATCCAGCACTGCGCCGCCTGGCTTTCAGGCGACGACCCAGCGATCGCACGGACCGCATGCATTTGCCACTCCCGTATGTTTGTAACATCGGGGATGTCCAGCAACTCAATCTCCTGATTGTTACCAACCTGTCTCCATTGGTCCAACGGCGCACTTTCATCAATAACTACTGGATCCTGCAGCCCGCCAGGGCCCTGAGGTCCCCCGCGGCCCTCTCCACCATCCGAAAGATCTGAACCCCCTGGGCTTCCTGGAGGCGATTTATATGGTCGTTTGCCGTGATCATCGTCGCGCATCGACATGATCTCGGCATTCGGAGCGTCACTCTTGTCGCCCCCTTCTCCGCCCTGCCCTGCCCCGCCCGACGACTTAGTCGCCGTCGGTCCCACGGGGCTACCCTTAGAGGATGGGCGGTAATTGGCGAGAATGTTGTCGTCATTAGACCCTGTCAATTTAATATTATTTGGACATCCATTCTCAGGGGCGCTCGGCTTAGCCGGGCCCACTAGGGCAGGACCAGAAACAGTAGAGTTGCGGCGCAGCAGCGGCCTCGCAGGAGTGTCCTGTGAAAGCCGCGGCAAATCAAATGAACTCGAGGTGAATCCTTTTCCTGGTTTATTTTCAGTATACGGAGTTGGATTCGCGATGGTAGCTTTAAGCCTCATCGTTCCTTTCTCTGGCTCAGCTGCGTTCGCCATGGCCTCTTCTTCTCGCACGTTGGCGGCTGACCTTTCACCCTTCTTTAGGATGCATCTGGGACATCTCCTAGTGCTCGCATCGAAATGATCTTGACAAGCCGGCAAGCCGCAGCCAGCGCAATTGCCCGTCTTCGGGCGTGAACAAATCAAACGACATTGGGCCATTACAGAACTCTCTGCTCGAGTTTCTTCCCTTTCTGCGGGTTGATGCTGCGTTGCCGCTCTCACCTGTAGAATTGACGATCCCGCGTTTGCTACATTTGTCAAGTCGGACTGGAGTGGAACGGACGCAGTGCCAGACGACTGAGCCGCTGGCAATAGATGTCTGTTCGCCCCAGTCGACTTGGCCGGCGGGAATTTATCATTGCTCGATTGCACACGCTGCAGGGATGCCCTGGCTTCTTCATGCGATCTAAGTTCTTCCAAATGTTGATTGTTCTGGTCAGCTATCTTTGCAGCAACTACTCGGGTGTTAACCACTTCCAGCCTGGCGATTTTAAGCTCTTCGTGTTAGCTCTGCTTCTCTCGTTCCGCCCTGACTGTAACGATTTGTTATCCTTCTACTCTAGCCACCGCAACAGCAGCGGTGACCGCTTTGGCATCAACAGACAGATTAGTTGCCGCCGCAACGGCCTGTCGTTCCGAAACCAGCATTGCAAGAGATCTATTATCGGCTTCTATCTCCGCCTGCCGCTTAGCGGCCGCGGTCTGATGATACATTTGTTCCATCAGTTCTCGTTCTCGCTCTCTAGCAACCATGGCTAGGGCGAGTCTTTCAGCCTCAAACATCTTCCGAACTTCTGCCATGGTTGCTGTCATCTCCTCTCGATCCGGACGGGCCCTCTCGGCCAGCTGTGCTTCGCTGGCGAGGAAGTCTCGCTGGGTGTTAGCCTCAGCTAGTCTAGCCTGCTCCTGAATAATTCGCATGAGAAGATATGTGCACTTGCGCTCGTCCATAGGAAAGCACTCTATACACAACCATTCGGTGATGCACTTAGGGCATACTTCTGAGCAGCTCTTACATACTGGATGCCTACATGCACCTTCTGGCTCGTTGGCTTTACCTGGGCATCTGCCTTCCACCTGAGGCGCGCAGTCAAAGTTCGGGTTCCAGCATGTGTCCATTATGGAGATGGTACTGTTGCTCCTTGAAGTATATCTCACTCCTGATCTTGGTATCTTGGGTCTTCCCCTGCTAGACGCATTCGATCTGGGGCGAACGAACGTACCTTCTGGGGGTCTAGGTACGTCTAAGAGCTCCTCATCCCTCTCGCCCTGTTTATTAGCTCAGCGCACGAAGCTGGTTGTCCAACCATTTCCTCGTCCTCAACAACAGCTGGTATATCGAGGGCTGCCAGTCGCCTGAGGCGACGGCAGGACGATAGAAACCTTCTTTCAGCGGTGAGACGTCTAAGTCATAATCCTCGTGTCTCTGCGTCTTGAGTTGAGGTGCAGGAGTCCGTCCTGTAGATCCCCTGTCATGCTTCGCCTGAGTCTCAGTCCTGTCCGCCTGAGGCGTCAGGTCACTGGTATCTTCGCCAGGTCCATCTGGGGGCCACCTCTCGCCTTGGGCGGGGAGGTCTGCTTCCATTAACGAAGACAATTCTCGGCCCAGGGAGATTTCTTTATTGATGCAGCCAAAATCTTCCTCCATTGAGTTTATTTCATGCTCTTTATCAATCGGTCCATCACTGTCTTGACCGAGCTGTCCATTTGACGCTATTGGGATGGGGGCATTTCTACTCGTACCTGCCCATTCGCCTGGGACGCTGGGGTACACGCCTGCGTTCTCATGGGCTTCCCCTGGCCGACTGGTTTCACCAGTGGCAGGCGCGATTGTATGTGTAGCATTCGGAATCGGGCTGATTGACTCCGTCGATTTGGCAGTCCAAGACGAGAACGCACTTCGTCTAGGTCTTGCGGTTATGCCATTTCGTCCATACGGGTCTGGGGTTTGTTCCCGATTGCCAATCGGAATTCCAGAGGGAGAGACATCTACCGTCATCTCTACCACCCCATTCAGTGCTTCTACCCCTAGATGCCCGAGTGGCGATATTGGAAGGAGGAATGCGGCCCTGGCCAGGACCGCTCTCATTGATGTCATGTCCGTCATGTTGTACAACACACTGATCTGCGCTTCGCGAAGTGACGGACACGTCATCTGTCTTATCACAGCTAATTCCCGCAGCGACTAAGTCGTGGGGTTCATCCGAAGATATTGCTTCTGGTTGGAATGATCCCGCGTCGACTACGTCGCGCGCTTCGGCTGATAACCCGTACTTCCTCTGAGAACCGGGGTAATATGCCAAAGGAATTAAGATCTTACGTTCACTCTGCTCAGGGAGAGAGGGGACGGGATGAGACATCGATAAGACAAGTATCCGGTAAGCAAATTTACTATATCAGGAATGTGAAGGGAGGAGGCCAGCTGGCCTACGACCGACGACGTGCGACGGCCGAGGGCTGGCGCGCTCCTTCTCTCTCCTGCAAGCAAACGAAAGCTTGCTTGAGTAAACAAACAGCTGCAGTATGCAGCATTAGTTCAAGGCAGACAGTGCGCAGCATGCAAGATGACTTATAATGTATTAATTTATGAGGCGGAGAGGAGCATATTTACTGGTATAGGTTGTTCCTTGCGGGGTTTCAGGGGCATGTCCCCAACTGGGGTGGTGGGATGGTGGGGATCGGGATGGGGATTGGGACCGGTTGAACGATACCGAAACCTTCTTGGTGACGTGGCACTCCACTGCGACTCTAGACATCTCGACCCCAAGAGCCGTCGACGGCTCCTGGGCCAGAAAACGGCACCCAGGAGGCCGAAGACGTTGACAAACCGGCCTCCGCCATGTCTTTTGCGAAGCCCAGCGGCTGAGGGAGGAGGGATCCTCAAGGATCAGCCAGCATCGGATCGGGAAATCGGATCAAATCGGAATGCAAGTCGGATCTGGCCGCATGGGCACGGAACCGGAATCGAGGATCGGCCGCTGTCGTTTTTGGACCATTTGTTGTTGGCCATCGTGCCCACTTTTTCCGTACCTGTTTCGAGTGTGCCAACACCGGCCAGGGAGGAACGGAGGTCCTCTTCCCCCCGTGGCTCGCGTGGTAAGTGGAGCCCCCCCCCCTCCCCGTCCTTTTCCTTGCCTCGTGGTGATCTGAGGGCAGAATCCATTTTGATCCGATCGATCCGATTCGATACCGATTCTGACCAGCCCGATCCGATTCGATTCCGATGTTCGTTCGGTCCGATTCGGCTCGACGCCTGCATGGCCTTCTTGTGCGTCCAAGCGCAGCCGCTGTTGGGCAGGCGACTTTTTGATTCAAGTGAACAAAACCGCGGAAAAGCCGACAACGAATCCTGTTCGAAATGGGCAGGGACTGCTGCCGGTTTTCGTCCCTATTCTTACCGTACCCATTTCGATCGCCTAGAATGATGATGCGGAGGAGGGGGCGCCGCTCACGAGTCTTCCATGATTATTTCAATACGCGGCCCCAAAACTTCCAACCCGTTCCTCGGAAGTGGCTTTCGTCCAACATCAAGGTTTGATGGTCCCCGGGCCTGAAAACGGGGACCTGGAGGCCGAGGTGGGGGAAACGCATCCGGATTGAACAAATCGTGTCGTCGGAAATCTGGGCGTGGCTTGTTGCAAACGGCCCTCCCCGGCCAACGACCCGCTGACCTTTGCATGTTGTTGAGCAAGACGGCCAAGTTATTCACTGCGTCGAGCGTGTGGGGGTGCTTCGGCCCGAGGGCATCCTGGCGCAGGCACAGCACGGAGACCCCCCCTTCCGCCACGGTACTGGAACCGCACACCCCGTGCAGGGATGGCAACCTTTTCTCTGCTTTGACCCCTCTATTTCGACATTGCACCGGAACCGCCGACGCCCCACCCCCAACATGCGGGCACCCCGACAACCCTGGCGGAGGCCCCCTCCGCCCCGACCCCTTTTTTCGGCACGGCACAACCTCAGCCGCTCCCTCCTTGGCAGCCGTTCCCGCTCCTCCCCCCCCAGGCAAGCCGAGCGCCCCCTCCTCCATCTGGACTCGGCGCCACCGCCGCGTCACCAGCCCCGCCCGCCCCCCCCCCCCAAGCAATGAAAGCGCACCCTGCCTCCGACGCTGTGATGTCAACATGGCGCAAAAAACGTTGCCCCCTCCCTTATTGTTCGCAGACGGCCCAATTCCCACGCAAAGCGCCCCTCCGTTCGCCTCGCCACTTCGGCACTGCACCGGCCCCCCTCGCCAAACCCCGCCCCTCGTCCCCCATCAAGCAAAACGCCGCGGCACCGAAGCCAGCGCCGCTACTCCCTTTCCAGCAGCCACGGCGTCCCCATCCGCCCAAACTTGTCTATATCGGCGCGGCGCAGGGACGAAAGCCCCCCCCGCTATGAGTCTGGACTCCACGATTTCGTCCCAAAGGCTCTGGATCGCCTTTGAAAACGGCCACGTTCCCAAAAGTTTTCGAACCTGCGCTCTGTCGTGACTCACGAGGGCACCCCGAAGGGGGGAAGAAAACAAAACTCAAATCGGTCGTTCGTTCGTCTCTCGAGGCGGCGCCGACGACGACCGCGACGACGACGGGCCCTTTTCGAGAAAAAACAATAATGTTGCGGACCCACCTCAGCAGCAGCAGCAGCAGCAGCAGCAGCAGCAGCAGCAGCAGCAGCAGCAGTAGCAGCAGCAGCAGTACTAGCAGCAGCGGGGGGAAGGGGGCGAGGATAGTGGGAGAAGGGGACGCACAAGACGGACCCACGACCCCCTAAAACCCAGACGGGGTGAAGAATTCCAAAAACAAACAAGTTCAAATAACGAAAAGTAAAACGTATCCCCCGCCTACGAACCCCAAGGCGGTCACTCTCAGGCCAAGTTTACCCCAGGGCCCCACCCCACTCAAAAAAACCGGAAGGAAAAACAATCAGGGCCAAACAACGAGACCCGGGGCCACTTCACGGGGGCAGGGAGGAGCATCGGGAGACGCCCCGCCCGAGAGCGGGGCGGCCGCGCGGCTCCGACCCAAGGCCTCATGAGAAACAGCTTGAAGACGCAGTCGCTCTTCCGCGGAAATTGCCCCGCTTGTGGAAGATCCGCTTCGCGGAGTGCGCGGAGAAGTGAAACAAGAAGATAAGGGGGAAGTCGAACAGGGCGAAGTCCACGGCCAAGGCAAACAACAATGAACCACCGCAGCACTTCAAGGTAGATCCAACTTGAAAAGGCAGAACGAAAAGAGACGCGAAATAATGGAACGACTGGGGGGCCCATGGGGCAACGTGCGACACCAGGAGAAAAAGTCCAATGACGCAGCCAAGCTTTTCGAGATGCGCAGGATCAGCCTGTCATCTTCAAGTTTCCCCGATGCGCAACGCCGTCATTCGGTCTCCACGCTCTCTTTTCTGAGAGGCCTTAGGGCTGGGAGCGCCTGCCTCCAATAAATATTATGATGCGCAATGGCGTCCTTTCCGGGCCCGCCGGGCGGCGCCTCCTCCGGGGCGGGAGTGGGAATCGCCTGGCGCAGGTTAGTGACGACTCGATCATCAGTCGGGCGCCAATGCAAGCCGCGCGCCTGCCGAGTCTATACTGCCCGTCGCATTTATCGCGCATTGCTGCGCGGCACAACCTATGCACGGTCGTTGGTGAACTGCCCACTGCCCATGTTCCGCTGCGGGCGCTCACCCTGAATTGCATCAGCTCAAATCGTATAACGCCGTCGGCCCCGGCGCTCACCCCGCAAGAGAATCACAGCGCCACGGAGACTCGGACACCGGGCGCAGCCACTGGCGCAGCGTGGCACGAACATCGCGGCGCGCCACAGCAGACAGAATTGCCGCGGAGCCAAATTCCCCCTGCGCAATGACTTCAGCATCGGGTGCCCCCGACGCCTCGGGAGCAGACCTCGGCGAGCGCTCGGCGCCAGGTCCCCCCGGCGCAACGAGGGGGACATTCGGCGAGCGCTCTGCGTCGGGATTCCCCCGCGCGCGGGGAAGCGAGGCCGCTCCACCATTCCGAGCCAACACTGTAGTGGTCTCCGTTGGCTGTGGATCATCGTTCCAGACGTGGTTGGCAGGTTGCCCTGCGTTGGCCTCTGCGTGGAAGGTCTCGGTTCGGTGACCGTGGTCAAAGATACCGCCAATATTGCCAGGGGTCCTCTCAGCTATGTGAGCATACGACCTCATACGTCCCAGTGGAGCGTCAAATTGTGGTTGATCCCTCGGCATGTGGTGGTTCAGAGGCTGCAGGAGTCGTTGTGCACGCGATGTCCCCACTCCAAGAGCTCTGAAGAGAAATACTGATAAAATTTGGAGGTTGGGGATCTTGAAACCGGCGGTTTCAGCTTCGTAGCGGGCTATCTCAAACCGTGCTAACGTCTGGTCGATACGTTCACCCGCATGGACTCGAAAGTCAACAGGAGCCGTGCCAGAGTTGAGCTGGCGTTCCTTTTCTAGGTTCTCGAACTTCGTACTTAGGAGGAACATAGTGTAGGTGGCGCCGTCGGTGTGGCGACCGCCTATATTGACGCCACAATTAATAACTGCTGGGGGGACCCTCATGGCTATAGTCCGCGTGAGACCTCCCAAACTTCGCTCCAATGCTGCGGCTTGCTGGGAAGGCGTCGTATTGCCTGTGGTCACATTGATCCAAGCATGTACTTCGCGGACGAACTCGCGAAATGGTACTTGACCGGCAGGGCCCCACTTGGGGCCAGTCGTTCTAGTGTCGCTTCCGCCCCGCATATGTCCTACCGCGCACCAAATCGCGACCCATATGAGCCCAAATATAGCAAGCCCAATCCAGTGGCCTCGTAGGTCGTAGTCGCATGTAGTCGGTGGGGACTTGGTTTTGTCGTCGTAAATCTGCGTGGGGTCGGAGGCGGCAGTATGTCGTATCGCATGTTTCCATGCATTCTGCCTTCAACGAAAAATCCAATCCGAGTAGGTGGGTGGACTTCAAGAATGTAATAGCGCAAGGATGTAAGATGTGAGTGAGAGACCTCCGCTTGGACAGAGGTATCGCTGTAAGTTTCCTTCCGGTACTGCGTAGTTGTGTACACTCTTCCGCGCAAACCCACTGCACACGGATGTTCCACCATATCTGTAGTCCACCAGATAGTGCCGTGGATGGTGAGGAGTAGTGTTAAAGCTGACCACCATAGGCCAGCTCCGCTACCAAGTTTGAAAAGGGGCTGGAAGGCCCAGCCAACAGCTTCGCCTCAGGCGAAGGCAAGCTCCAACTCTGTTGCAACGTAGTAGCGATAGTCCCAGTATGAGAGGAGATGCCATCTCAAGCAATAGGAAGATCCTTTTGGTCTCGAAAGCGACTATGTGCCTCGCAGTGAAGCACAATCAGATTTGGGCGGCCGGCCGCTTGAGCCGACGCGGCCGCGGGCGCACGCTCGTTTCCACTCCTTACGTCCCTCAGCTCGCTTTTGAGTAACGAGCCAATCGCCTGAGACATCCCAATTATCTGGACGCGAACGGGAAAATGTTTCCCCCCCCCCCTTTGGCGGCTCCCCATCGAGGTGCCCAAGTGTCACGCCTGCTATATAGCAGCTGTGACCACTCTGTTCCCCCCAAACTCGCAGACGACCCGAGGCATCCCCACAATCTGGGCGCGAACGGCGAAATGTCCACACACACACACACTCGGCGGCTCCTCCTTGGGGTGCCCAATACCATGCCTGCTATATCGTTGTGATCACTGGGTTCCCCAAACACTATGAAGGCAACCCGCCTGGGGTATCCCCGCAAACTGGGTCTGAACGGGCAAATGTCGCCGCGGCCTCTCCCTGGGACGCTCAAGTGCCACGCACGCTACATCGCCAGCATAAAGCAACTCTGAAAACAAAGTCTGAGTGTCAGCGAATCTGGGTGTGATTGGTCTGTGTGCGAGTGGGTCTGTGTGCGAGTGAGTCTGAGTATGCGTGAGTCTGAGTATGACTGAGGTGAATCTGAGTGAACCTGAAAGTGGGCGAGTCTGAAAGAGTGTGAGTGAGTCTGCGTATGAGTGAACGGAATGTAAATGATTATGTATTGCAGACCTGAGAATCAGTGGATCTGGGCGTGAGGAAAGCTGGGTAAGAGCAAGACGCAAGCGGGAGAAGGAGGAGAAGGGTGCGAGTGCGTCTAGGCGAGAGTTATCTGAATCTGAATACGAGGAAGGAGGCGGCAAGGAAGGAGGGAGGTGGATGCGTGCAAGGAAGAACAGGAAATACAGACTCAGGAGGTTGGGAATACATCATATTGTCTGACATCCCGTGACCATGCATGTGCCACCCCTTGTGCCGTAGATGGGGTGAGAGGCGGGTGCAGGGGAGGACCACGTGCAAAGTCGTCGACCCGCCCGTCTGCTACATCCATCCTTCCGTTTGACCTCCCAAGACCTGTGACGATACGCACACGTGGCAACGAAGTTCCACTACAAAGCAACCTACCCATTCTTTACCATGTGTCGTTGGTCGGTTCGAGAGCATCGCGCAAACCACACAAGGTCCTTAGAGAATTTGTTGGCAGGCCTGTACAGAGGAACTAAAAAACCTTCGCAGGCGCAGCCAGGGGGACCAACAGCGCCGATCCGAGAGATCTGCGCGGAGATCCAAACATTTACGGTCGGGAGCTTTTGCTCAGCGCGTCGCGGCGGCGCCCCAGCGACACGCCATGCCTTGCAAAGGGATGGCGTGCCGCCGTTCCATGGGCAGAGAGGCTTGGAAAACTCGAGGCGTTGACGCCTGGGGACCGGGACAATGGACAAACGTGTCACGCCGCAGTGTGGTGAGCCAGAACCGGCGGTGGCGACACGCTAAGCAACAATTCCTGACCGTATGCTAGTGCCGTTGTTTCTTCCTCGACCGCTCTCGGGTCGGGAAGCCTCGCCATTGCTCGAGAAACACAAACTGCTGCACCCGAGCCCGCGGGTGCGGACCCGCGGACTGCTGGTCTCGGCCGACCCAATCCGCGGTCATCCGTCGACGGCCCACCAGCGCCTGCCGTCGGCTCGAGGAGCATGTGGAAGCACAAGTAAAGACTGGTGCTTTGAGCCCGCTGCGTCGACTGCCATGAAGTAAGGAAGTCCGTCCATGGGCGCGAGGCGGTATTCACATCGCCCGTAAGAGCTCTGCGCTTCACACCGCGCCAATGCAGGCCCTGCTCCCCGAACACAGCCACCCTGCGAACTCAGTCCCTCCATAGATGCGCAAACATTGGCACAAACATTAACGTAGGAGCTCTGGGCAGCACTCTTGGATCGGCGCTGAGACCCTCTGGGTGCGCCTGCGGCGCCACCCCTGGCGCGCTCCGCGCGCCAGGGTAGGCGGGCCAGCGCCGATCCGAGAAATCTGCGTGGAACTCCGGCAGGTTGGTTTTATGCTGCGTTCCGTTGCTCTACACAAAGAAGAAATCTCTCCAATGGCAAGACTGAACTGGACCAACTCGTGAAACCGGGTCAGACCAGGAACGAATCGGATCGCCAACGAGTTGTCCCGAATCAGATCCAAATCGAATCGCCGCGCCTGGCTCCAGCTGGCCATGGGCGATGCGGGCGAATCCAACCGAATCGACTCGAATACTAACCGCGAGCCGAGCCGGCGAATCGAATCGCATCGGATCGTAGGCGGCCCTTGCCTGGCCTGGGGCTGAACGTGGGTGCCGCGACACATCGCAACGCACATATCCGCATCCGCGCCTTCAGCAACGAGTTGGGTGCCCCGAGGCTCATACAAGTGTAAGCAACGCTTGGCGAACTCAGGCATCCTTCAAAGCCTCGATTCTCAAACATCCATCGCTCTTGAAGTGTGTCCTATGAGCCTTTCCTAAACCAGGAAGCTCCAAGACAACCCGAAAGTGCCCAGAGAGCCTGGAGAAGGTGCAAGAAAACCTCCAGACTGACCAGGAGCGCTCCAAGACGGCCCAAGAGCGTTCCAAGATGGCCCCACGCCGCCTAGACAGGGCCTCCAAGAGCACGCAGAAGAGTACGCATGACAGAGGGACCCCAAGAGGGTCACCTTCCAATCTTCCAAAAACCTCTTCAATTGCTTTCCGCGATAGCGGCCGTCACCAGACCTGCCCCCCACCCCCGGAGGTGAGGTGACGTTCCGCGCCGGCCGCGCCCGGTGTGGCGATCTGCACCACAGCGCCTGCGTACACCGCGATGCTCGCGTGCACCACAGCGCGGGTGTACACCACAGCGCCTTTGGACACCGCAAACGGCCGTGTGCAACGCAGCGCCAGTGTACACCACAGTTCTTGCGAGCAAAACAGCGCCTCTGTACGCCACAGCGAATGTGTACACCGCAGCGGCCGTCTGCAACACACCGTTTGTGTTCACCACAGTGCTTGCGTGCACCGCAGCGCGTGTGCACAACACAGCATGCACGTGCAACGCATGGCTGGTGTACACCATAATGACTGCACACAGGACAGGCGGGAGCATGTAAGTCAGGATCTGCTGCGGACGGTTGAACACCACGCACTGCGAAGGATGATGATTAAATGAGATGTTCCTTCGTTTTCGTCCTCTTCCTCCTCCTCCTCCTCCTCCTCCTCCTCCTCCTCCTCCCCCTCCCCCTCCTCCCTCACCCCTTCCCCCGTCATGCGGATCGGTGCTACAGCGCACGTGCGCATCTCAGCGTGCATCACGGAAAGCTGGTTTATTGAATCAGTCCACTTGGTTCTCGCCACCACAATGCCGCCCAGACGCCGCAAGAAACCTCCAAATCCAACGATCCGGCGTGAGGGGTTTCAAATACCCTCAAAACAGCTTGAGCCTCGAAACCTGGGTTTCAGCTCTTCTGGGGGGGGGGGGCCGGGGTGGCTCTGCCGGGGTAGGGGGAGGGGTGGGGGGGGTGTTTCGATTCAGTTCCCGGGGCGGAATCGGAGCTCCAGCCCACTCCGGAACGGCCCCCTCGCCCAGGAGGGCCCCAACATGGGTCAAGAGGGCCCCGAGTCGCCGGACGATCGCTACAAGATGCCCAAGATGTCCCTAAGACGGTTCCAAAAACCTCCAACATGCCCTCAGAAACTCTGGAAAAGCCCCCCCCCCCCAAAAAAAAAACACATAAGCAAAAAGTGACCCATTCACTTGGGAACAACGTGCAAGTTTAGCAGATTCGCCTCTCGGGCCTCCAAAACGTCGCAAACGCCCCAAACGAACCCCAAAACGGTTCCAAAAAACATGCCGCCACGAGGGCCCCAAGACGGCCCGAAAAAAGGCCCAAAATGGCCGTGGGGGCCCCCGGAAAAAAAGGCCCAAAAAGGCCCCAGGACGGGCCCAATAGGCGCCTGAGAGAGCGCCAACACGGCGGAAAAAATGCCGAAGACGGGCCAAGAATCCCCCAGGAAGCCCCTGGACGCCCCCGACAGGCCTGGAGAGGCCCCGAAACGCTCCCAACTGGCCCCGAAGAGGTCCCCTGAAGCCCCCATAAACGCCTCCAGGAGTTTTACGAATTGCATCGAAGACGCACGCAGACAGCTCGAGCACAAAGCTTTTCAAAGAGCGCGCCAAATGTGCGAGGTGTCATACCGACGAGGGCCAACACCTGGCCCAAAAGAAGCTTCCCAACAACCGCCAAACATCTCCAACAACCAACGAAAATCCACTCGTCCTCGTCGTGCTCCTTATCCCCATCCCCCACTCCCACTTCCCGTTTCCTCCTGCTCCTCCTCATCCTCAGCATCCTGCTACACCGGCCCCTCCGGCCCCCGCCCCGCTCCACATCATCATGATCCTCCTCCTCCTCCTCATCCTACTCCGTCGCCTCCATTCCCAACCCTCATCATCCTCACCGCTCGCCGTCGTCGCCGGTCATGACCGCCATCGCGCGCTTCCGGCAGCAACGGAAGCGTCCCAGATCGGCGGCACTGGCCGGAGGCCACTACAATAGCTTCCAAACGACATCCGAGGAGACTCCGAGAAGCAATCAGCTTCTGACTCTTTTGTTCGCCCGATTCTTCCCCCTTGAAATCCTCATCCTCCTCATCCTCCTCCTCATATTCTCCGTGATCCTCATCCTCCCAATCTTCCTCATCCACAGAATCGTCATACATCGTCCTCATCATCCTCCTGTTACTATTCCTCCTTATTCGTCCTGCTATTATTCCTCTCCTTCTCCATATGATGCTTATTCGCATTCGCATTAGTAGTAATAGTATTCCCATCAATATGTTTATGCGTATCCGTATCTATAGTATCCTTGTCATTATCAATACCGGCAATATTCAAAGTCGCATTCGTTCTCTTATTCGTCCTATACTTAGACTTGTTAGTATCACCATTATTAATATAATTCAATTGGTGTTGCTATTACTTCGTATTAGCGTGAGTATTAGTATCATGTTTCTACTCCTGCACTTAGTAATGTATATTATGATGATGCTGCCGAGTATGTTGCTTTTGCTTATGCGTATGCTTCTGCTTATGTTGAGTATGCAGAGTATTCCTCTTCTTAATATCCTTATTATTCCTCCTCCTCCTCCTTTTCCTCCTCTTCCTCCTCCTCCCTCCTCCTCCTCCTCCATATCCACCATATCCTCCTTATCCTCCTCCTCCTCCTCTTCCTCCTCTTCCTCCTCTTCCTCCTCTTCCTCCTCTTCCTCCTCCTCCTCCTCCACCTCCTCCTCGTCCGCCACCGCCTCCGCCTCTTCCTCCTCCTGCTGTTCATCCGCCTCCTTTTCCCTGCTCCTCCCTCCTCCGTCCTCCCCCGTCGTTCCTCCCTCCGTCCTCCTCCCTCCTCCCTCCTCCTTCCTCCTTCCTCCTCCTCCCCATCTTTCCCCCCTCCTCCTCCTCTCCTCCTCCTCCCTCCTCCCTCATCCCTCCTCCTCCTCTCTCCTCCCTCCTACCTCCTCCTTCCTCCTTCCTCCTTCGTCCTCACTCCTTCCTCCTTCCTCCCTCCCCCCTCCTCCCTTTTCCTTTTTCCCTCCTCCCTTCTCCTCCTCTCTCCTCCCTCCTCTTTCTTCTTTCGTTATCACTCATTCCTCCTTCTTCCCTCCCCCCTCTTCCCTTCTCCTTCCTCTTTCCTTCTTCCATCGTCCTCCTTCCTCCTTCCTCATTCCTCCTCCTCGCCTTCATTCTTGCTTCATTGTTCCTCCTTCCTCCTTCCTCCCCCTCCTCGTCCTTTTCGTCCTCCTCGTCCTCGTCCCCGTCCTCGTCCTCGGCCTCGTCTTCCTCCTCCTCCTCCTCCTCCATTCCTCCTCCTCGTTCGCTCCCTACGCTTCCATGACGCTCTCAAATCGCTGGGGCTTCAGCTTTAAATGGGTTGGTGGGGATTTTTTGTCGCGGCCGCAGGCGAAGGCGCCGGCAACAACAGCAGAGTTGGGTCACGCTACGAGCAGCTGGTGGGTACACTTTTTTTGGTCGCGTCCGCAAGCGGAGGCGCAAGCGGAGTCAGGAGCGCTACGGATCACGACAGCGGCCTAATTAGCAGCTAGACGCGCCGCAAGCCGCCCGGCCCACTCATACAGCTGCGGCTGACTGCACGGGAGGAGCTGCAGGCTGGGGTTGTCCAGGGTGCTCGAGCACTTGCAGCACGGCAAAATGCGGGTGAATTCAAAAGGTGCCGAGTGGCAAAATCTGAAGGAGCATGAGGACGATAGCTGTGGGCGGCGCGTCCAGCATGCCGTCGGAGTGTCCAGACGTGGTAAACGATGGGCCGTCGCCAATGGAGCGCCAAGCCCAAGCCGCGCCAACGGCGTGCGCGAGCCAGCTGCATTGCTCCGCCGAGGAACGTCGAAAAACAGTCCGGGGGTGGGACGGGCCCTTGGGGCGGCCGAGGCTGCGGAGGCTGAACCACTCGAAGCGGGCTGCCCTCCAGGGGCCGTCAACCCGCGCAACCTGAGGAGCCACCGAACCAGCAGGGGGCCATCCACGCACGGCTGCGCAGGCGCCGGCTGAAGCGCCGCGTGAGGCCAAGCTGGTGGGAAAAAACATCGCCAGCATGGTGGGGCGCCCAGGGTGGAACTGCACGGCAGACTGGTGGTGGTACACTCGAAGCGTCAAGGATTTCTTCCCGACGTTGCTGGCAAGGACAGGGCGGTGTTCGCGAGCCGGCACGCTTGGGGTGCGCTTCTTGGCTCTCACGCAGGCAGCGTGATGATCATCAAGTGCGAGGGGGAAGACCAGAAGGAGGAAGAGGAGGAGGAGGAGCGATTACGGGAGCAGCGGGCTACAGCCACAGCAGCGCTGCGGCCGAAACTTGAGCGCAGGGCGGGCGGATAATTGGAGGGTGAAAAAGGGGGTCTGCAACATTGGGTCTTCAATGGGGGCTGAATGGCCCATGTATGCTCAATGTGTCGCTCATGTATGTGATCGGGAACGATTGGCATCCAATGTTGGCGGTCATGGAGGGCCAGTCGTTCGTGCCGCGCGTTGCCCGCACGGGAGCACGCGCCGTCCATCCATTATCGTTCATCCGTGCGGGCGTTTTTGCATTCTGCGCGTGGGGCTGCAAAGTGGAGTGCAAGTAAGTGTTGATTGTGCGATTGGTGATCGCGTATGTTCCCAAACGATGAACTATCGACACCCAAAACAGATTTGGAATGGGTCCCGCGGCTCTCCCACAATGTGAACTCACATTTCCCTTTTTCCCAAAATGTGAATTCTCATTTTCCTTTTTCCCCAAAGTGTGACTTCACATTCTGGCCCCTCTCACAAAGATTCCGGCACAAAATTTCAACATGTGAATTCACATTTTCCCTTTTTCCCAGAATGCGAATCTACATTTTCATGTGTCCCAGAATATGAATTCACATTTTGCTTTGCCCCACAATGTGAATTCACATTTTTCCCTGGGTTTCGAGATCCTCAAAACTGAATCGCAGTGTTCCGCATGTCAGATTGGCTGGGCAGATTTTGACCCTCACTGCACCGCTCTCGTTTATTACAACCTTGTCTTTTGCGCCGTCAGCGCACGTTGCCTTCGTCGCCTTTCCCGAGCCCCCCGTTCCCTTGCTTCGTTTCCCCTCAAGTCTCGCGCATGGGTGAACGCGGGGAGCTTCGCTATGGAGGATGCATCGCCCATTAATGGCCCATAAAGACACCATTGATGGGACCCTGCGCCCGACCCCCACCTTCACTTTCCAAGATAAGCGCGGTCCACGGTGCCGGCGGCTCATGCGCCGACACTTTTTGGTCCGCGGCTCCTAGGCGAGAGACAGAGAGCGAGCACAACGTCTGGGGCGCGGTACGTCACTAATTGGGGCAAGTTTGCCGCGGATTCCAGCGGACAGCACTCGCAGCGGCACATGCACATGCCAGGGACAGAATGCCCCTCATAGAAACGCATTTCAGCGTCTGCTGGTGACCGGCCCAGTCAGCCCGGCCGGTGGGGAAGCAAAAGGCGCGGCAACGAGGCGGCAAAAGAACCGGGAAGAGAGGTCGCCCTCGCGGCGCCAAGCTCCAGCCGAACCGCAACCGTAAGCGAGGCCAAGACGGACAGCAAGACACTGTAACAAGCCGCGGGCAGAACGCGAGTCCGAGCGGCCAATGACCAGACGGAACCCACGTGTGGGCACACTGACCCAGGCCTTCCAAGACCTCGGAAAAAGGGGGGTGAGCGCGAGCGAAAGCAACAAACTCAGACTCACGGCGCCTCCACGAGCATACGATGATGCGGCGAGGGTGACCCGACTCACCAAGGCTCACTGAAGCTGGGGTGTGGCTGATCCGCGTCCGAGCACCATCCAGTAAGAGGCAGACTACTGGTGTGCGTTCACGTGGCTGAGCAACCTCCAGCCGGTAGCCTGTGCGCTCACATCGTATCCGAATCACGCTGTTCGAGGGCACAACGATGCAATTGTACTGTCGAGGGCTAGTGGCTGTGGCTGCGCCGGAAAGAGCGAAACGAACACGAAGCGCAGAAGGCTGAACCACTCAATGCGGGGCCGTTCACTTTGACGAAGCCAATCACCATGAGTAAGGCGGACAGCCGCACCCACTCAACACCTGTCACGCGCAGCACCACGCCATATAGGGGAAGGCGCGGTTCGAATACTCGGTGCTGGTCCCGCACGGGCGCGCGGAGCTCGAGCTCTTGCAGCCGCGCGATGGAATCCTGCTGCCTGGATTTCCGACGATGTTTTACGCGAAACGGGCCTCCTCCTCCTCCTCCTCCTCCTCCTCCTCCTCCTCCTCCTCCTAGTCACGTCCTCATCCTCGTCCTCGTCCTCCTCCTCGTCCTCCTCCTCCCCCCCCCCCTCTGCAAGATGACTTACGAGAGACGGGCCAGAACGCCTGAAATCGGGGCATCCCAGAGCCCAGAACTCCGAGGACGTCTCACGCGAGGCGGGCCGAAAAACAGTCCGACAACTGGATCTTGGGCCCCGGAAGTGTGAGAATGTCCCAGGCGAAACACGCGAGATAACCTCAAGCCAGGGGATGTCGGAGCCCTGAATTCCGAGGATGTCTCACGCGAAACGGGCCTCCTCCTCCTCCATCCATTCATGCTCCTCTCCCTGCTGCGGCTGAAAACGCTGGACCCCAGACGCTAGATATAGCCATGAAGAAGAATGGGCAGATCTCCATCAAAACGAGGAGTGAGCGCAGCGAGCAGCGGCAGCAAGCACTGGTGCAGCCCAACGGAAAAGCCACCCTGCGAGAAGCGGGAGGCGAAGCTAGAGCCCGACGCCGTCAGCTACAGTGCAGAGGCCACGACGAAGCCACCCTGCGAGAAGCGGGAGGCGAAGCACGAGCCCGAAGCCGTCAACTACAACGCAGAGGCCACGAAGCTACATTGTGAGAAGCTGGAAGCGAAGCTAGCAGCCCGATGCCGTCAGCTACAATGCAGAGGGCACGGCGAAGCCACCGTGCGAGAAGCGGGAGGCTAAGCACGAGCCCGATGCCGTCAGCTACAAGACAGAGGCCACGACGAAGACACATTGTCAGAAGCTGGAGGCGAAGCTAGAGCCCGACGCCGTCAGCTACAGTGCAGAAGTCACGACGAAGCCACCCTGCAAGAAGCGGGAGGCGAAGGTCACGCCCGACGCCGTGGCCTACAATGCAGAGGCCACGACGAAATCACCGTGCGAAAGCGGGAGGCGAAGCTAGAGCCCGACGCCGTCAGCTACAGCGCAGAGGTCACGACGAAGCCACAGTGCGAGAAACTGGAGGCGAAGCTAGAGCCCGATGCAGTCAACTACAGTGCAAAGGTCACGACGAAGCCACCATGCAAGAAGTGGGAGGCGAAAGGCGGGGACGCAGCGACGATGACCAGAGAGGGCCCAGAGGCCGCACAGGGAACACGAAAATCGCCATATAGAGCCCTCGCATGCTCCTCAGACGCCCCCGAGACCCTTCTGACCAGACCTAAAGAGGCATTCATTAGAACTCTGACCCTTTGCCAAAACACAGAGGCGGGAAGAGCCGAAGGCCACACCACCACCACCACCACCGCCACCACAGACCAGCATACCACCACCACCACCACAAACCACCACCACCACCACCACAACCCACCATCACCACAACCACCACCATCACCCCACCGCACCACCACCAGCATCACCAAAAACGCCACCACCACCAGCACCACCACAACCCACCAGCACCAACACCACCAGCACCACCACAACCCACCACAACCCACCACAACCACCACCACAACCGCCACAACCACCACACCATTACCACCACCATCACCACCACCGCCACAACCACCACCATCACCACAACCTACCACCAACACCACCACCACAAACCACCACACCACCACCGCCACCACCACCACCACCACCACCACCCACCACCCACCACCCACCACCCACCACCCACCACCCACCACCACTACGAGCACCACTACCAGCAGCACCACCACCGCCACAACACCACAACCCACCACCATCACCACCACAAACAACCACGCCACCACCACCACCACCGCCACCACCACGACCAACACCATCACCACCTCAACCCACCACCACCACCACCAAACCTCCACACAACCACCATCACCACAGCCACCACCACCACCACCACAGCTGCTCACCACCAACACCACCACCAATACAACAACCCACCACCACTACCACCACCATCACCACTACCTACCACACCACCACCACCGCCACAACCACCACCACTACTACCAGCAGCACAACCCACCACCATCAATCACCACCACCACCACAAACCACCTCACCACCACCACCACCACCACCACCACCACCAGCACCCCCGCCGCCGCCGCCAGCCGCCGCCGACGCTGGCGCCCGCCCGAGGAGAGGGAGAGAGGAGAAGTTGGGAGGGGGGGGGGTTCGGTTCCCCCCCCTCCACGCAACCACAGAACGCGCTCTTTCGAACAGATGCATACATGGTTAGATAAACGTACAGGTGTGTAAGGGAAAATTAAATTTCCGAACGAAACTGTAGGGAAGTCGCCAACCCAAAGGTAAGAGCCCCAGTTGCTACTTCGCGCACGGGTCTGGCCCTGGGGGTCCCCGAGCGCAACGTACCCTGGGATACCCTCGAGGGGTTTGGTCCTGGGCGTGGCCTTCAAGGCTCCCAAGAGCGTTCCATGAGGTCCACGGGGCCTGGAGGAGAACCCAGAAGGGTCCGATAAGGCCCGAGGGCGCTCCAAGACGTCCAATATGGTTTCGTGACGGTTCAGGAAGCTTCCGAAATGCCACAAGACGCTCCCAGAGGGCCCCCAAGAGGGCCCCGAGAGGCCCAAATCATTGATCCCGATGGTTTTCAAAAGAATTTCAGCGTCCTCCCCTTTTGGGGCTGCCGACGCTCGAAGACAGCCAAAGAGGCCGCACGACGGCCCACCAGGATCCCCAGAGGGCCAGAGGGCCCCAAGGAAACCGAAAGCTGCCATCAGAAACCGCCGACTGTGACACTTCCAAAACGCGAGTCTGGCTGTGCTGACTTGGAACCCGCGATGCATCGCCGATTTGGTCATACGAAGAGGCCCCCGGTTGCGAAACCGCGCGCTCCTGGGAGCGGGGCGGAAAACCAGAGCCCCGGCTGGTGACGAGTGGGCGATTGGGGGGCCGATGCGCGAGGCAATGGCGGCTCAAAATCGGTCCCCGGACCGCTCCTGGGGTCCAACCGCACCAGTTGTCCGAGCTGCGTCCAGCCGCGGTGGCGAGGGATCCACCCCCCTCGAAGGCCAGCCACCGTCTCAGCCTGTCCTCTTCTGAAGCGTGTGGGGGCCAATGCACCCCCCCTGAGCTAGACCCTTGTGGCGCAATGCTCTACCCTTCACCAAAACAACAGGACTGCCCATGTTGGACATGACTTGACATCTCTCTGTCGCTGAATTGTGACTTGTGTGCCACGTGTATTCGCCACTCCTTGACAAAACCTTGCCCTGATTTGTGGCCGCCGCGATCGCCGCGGCGACCCCCAAACACCGACCAGGAAAGTTGGATCGGGGCCGGAGATCACGCATCGAAAGTCCCCCCCCCCTGCCGTTGCAGTTGAACCCCTGCTTGCCAGCACAGCGTAGCGCAAAGCGCGCCCGCAGAAACCCTGCCTTCAGGCCAGCCGTGCAGCCGCGACAGGCCACCGTGCGCTTGGCGCCAAAGCGTGCCGAGGCGGGACGCAGGATCAACAAAAACAGTAATCCCAGCAGTCTTAAACAGGTGAAACGAAGTGAGTTTGTCGCCGCCCTGGTATTGTAGACGTGCGGATCCCTCTTCACGAACCTCTACCTGTCCTGGAAGATCCTATGCCATAGAAACCACGTTCGCGTATCCAACCCGCCTCTCGACGGACGGTCGCGGCCTACTCCGTCGACCTTGCCTAGCACAGTTCCGGGAAGCACGGCACCAGGGAACTTTTGTGCCACACATTGTGCCATGCAAGCCGCGGCAAAATTATGCAGATGATTCGTGAAGATTCGGAGGCTTGGTAAGAGCAATCCACCCGTTTGGCAACACTTCCCCTCCTCGTTGAAATGCTTCCCTGTATATTCCGTTGCCAATCTCTATACATGTGTGTATGTACAAGCATACATGCATACATACATACGTCGATATATAAGTATATACCTGTATGTGTTTATCGCTCTCTCTCTCTCTCGCTGTCTCTCTTTCTCTCTCTCTCTCTCTCTCTGTTTCTCTTTCACTGAGTCGCTATGTTTGTCTCTCGCCCTCTCGTTCTCTTGCCCTCTCTCACTCTCTCATCATCCCCTTCTCTCAATATACATATATAATGTGTACTTCGCTGGGCTTCTCTGCACGTGCCTAGCTCACTGCCCCAAGCTCCGCTCTCTATTCTCGAAGCCTCACTCTACATTTCTTCAGTATGTCGATGGCTCTTTCTCTCTCTCTCTCTCGTTCTCACTCTCTCTCTCTCTTCCTTTCTCGCTTCCTCTCTCTCTATGTCTGTGTACGAAGTATGTGAAAAAGATCCATATAGTATCTCTCTACGCTTCCCTCGAAAACGTATGTGTCGAAATATGCAAATGTACACACCAAGATACAACATATATGCATGTGTACGTGCATCGTTTCCTTATCATCCTTCCCCTCTCCCTCCGACTGTCCCTTTTCTCTTTCTCTCTCTCTCTCTCTGTGTTTGTATCGTTCGTGTTCTCTCTCTCTATTTCTGTCCCTCTTGTTTGTTCTCTCGCTCTCTCTCTTTCGTTCTCTGCTTATTTTTTGTTTTGATGTTCTCTCTCTCTCTCTCTCTCTCTCTCTCTCTTCTGATATATACATGGACTC